>JABSTR010000161.1:0-78502 GCA_013339765.2 Haemaphysalis longicornis
CCCACTTTTGAGTGGGCCGAGTTGAAGGGCAGTAGGCCTTTTTGCGATCTTGGAGCGTATTCCCAGCAGACATGACGCAGTCGAAAGTCATTTCTAGGTCGAGAAACCTCAACTTCCCACCTTCTGGCGTCTCACTAGTCAGGTCGAACATCGTCAGAACCGTCGAGAATACGCCCAAGATCTCCGCTTCTTGCCTCGAAAGGTCCCATGTACTTCAAACACCACCAGGAAGTCATCGACGTAGGAAAGACCTTTACGACGGCCGAATTCTGAAGGGCGGATTGCAAGCGCCCGTCGAAGACCGCCAGTAGCAGGTCACTGAGCAGTGGAGCACAGTGCTTTCTACTTTCTACTTGCGCTCCACATTTGTCGCTCACAACGACAAGCTGTACATTCAAAAGAAGGGTGTGTGCATTGGCTCGTTCATTGCTCCAGTGCTCAGTGACCTGCTACTGGCGGTCTTCGACAGGCGCCTGCAATCCGCCCTTCAGAATTCGGCCGTCGTAAAGGTCTTTCGCTACGTCGATGACTACCTGGTGTGTTTTAAGTACATAATGACCTTTCGAGGCAAGAAGCGGAAATCTTGGGCGTGTTCTCGACGGTTCTGACGATGTTCGACCTGATTAGTGAGACGCAAGAAGGTGGGAAGTTGAGGTTTCTCGACCTAGAAATGACTTTCGACGTGCGTCATGTCTGCTGGGAATACGCTCCAAGATCGCAAAAAGGCCTACTGCCCTTCAACTCGGCCCACTCAAAAGTGGTAAAACGTGGCATTGCTGTTGCGGCTATAACGAATTCAGTAGTAAGATCCTGTCCGCACACCATGACGAAGAGCTTAGGCACCCAAATCAAGAGACTCAGTGAAGCAGGATACCCGGTCCCTATGTTGCGCAGCTCCGCCGAGAATGTTCTGAAAAGGGTAAACACTAACTTCGCAAAAAACCGGCCACAAGAAGAAACATCCAAGGGCCGCTTAAACGTCATACCCTACGTCCATGGGTATTACACCTTTTGAAGAAAGACCGGGGATAAGGCAGGAGTAAGGACGGGTTTTTCGGCGCCCAGCAAACTGGCGTCTTTGTGCGCCAAGGTAAACTGCAACGACAGCCCAAGAGCCGCATGCGAGAAGAAGCATGAAACCCAGTTTGTGAATTGTGCGGACAAAGTGGTGTACGAAATCCCACTTTCATGCGGACGAGTTTACGTAGGCCAGACTGGTAGATGCCTGAATGATCGCCTTAGTGAACACGCGTACACTATGCGCACAGGAACGGGCAACAATCTTGCAATACATTGCAAGAAATGCGAGAAAAGTGATTGCCACCCAAAGTTGCAAGAAACGCGCGTTTTGAAACGTTATCGAGACGTTTGCTCCCGGGAAATTTTGGAGGCCTCACTGATTGGCATTCGGGGGGAACAATGCGTGAGCACGCCATCAGTTGCCCTTTTGGAAAGAGAGGTGGCATATCTAGCCAGTTGAACCTCACTTGTACCAGATAGCAAGCTTGACACCAAGTCTTGTTTTATCCTTGATTGGAGTTAAAGATTATTAATCCGGAGCCTCACACGCGCCTAATTGCCTGCGTTGCGTCCGCGTTTAAACCCCACAAGCCAATCAATTAATTGTTTTATCCTTGAGCAAGCTTCCATTGCACACTTGGAGTGATATTTTATCCTTGAACGGGCGCATGCTTGCAGCCACTGGTTTTTCTGTGTATTTAATGTCGTGTAATAAATCGTACCTCAGTTGTTCGTCAGCGCTCTAGTTTGTCACTTCTTCCGTCCTCGTCCCTGCGCTGTTTTTTAGTTTGAGTAATGTGTACCCAACTAGCCCAACGTCAAGCCTTAGTAAGCAGTGCGCCTCGGTACTTCTATGCTTACATGTATTTTCGTAACTTTCATTGTTTACCACACCCTTCTTACTGCTGTACAACGAATATGCATCAGATTTAAGCGCAAGAATAGTTCGTTCGGCAAGCTTACAAGCCGTTCCTAATTAGCGTTTGCTTTTGCCGGCCTCAGCCAATGGCACAGCTAGGCACATATGACATCATAGGTTCTGTTGCGGGAAATGAGCTACTGGGTCGCATGGCAATTCCACTTTTTTTCTAATTATATAGCTTATTTGAGTGAAGTGTGCGTTAACAGTGGTGTCAGTATGATTATAACGAGGCAATCGTTCGAATGAACCGAACTTGTGTTTTGTCGCCATGGCGCGAACCCCTGTTTCTGGAGGGAAAGGATTTGTTCATTTTTTTTTTATATGGTAGGGTTTAACCGCAGCGCAACGCAGGCGATCTCAACGACATGCGCCGAAAACTTACACACGGGCGTCGTACCCCGCCGCGGCCGGGACGCGTTTGAGCACAACGCCTGAAACGGAGACATTTTCATACCCACGATCTAAGTCTTACGCCTGAGAAATCCCTCTCCCTCCTCATACAGTCCCCGGAGATTAGGAAACGGTTTTACAAGTTCTGCCACCTATAAATGTAGCGTTAAGCAATCATTGTAACAGACAATCGAGTTTTAGCTCCCCGAATTAAATAATGCTTATTCACTGTTATTTATCGATTTCACCAACTCGCTTTCGCACAAGTGAATAATACACACATGAAGAAAGCGACATGGATTTCACAGAATTTGTCGTCCGCTTGCAGAAGTAGAAGAAAAAACCAGTTTCGGTTTCGCGCACGCCCTACATTCTTCCTCCAAGCCTGAGCTCGAGCCAGTCACGCGATCCACGCGCGCCCTCATGGCCGGTAGCGCGTTCGGAGCGTTCGCTGCTGGCTCCGCATCGGTGTGTGACTGTTACGTTCGCGTCGCCTTCTTAGTTAATTTTCCGTTTTAACGTCGTGCTTCTTAAACATCAGTGCCCCCGACACGCAGTGAAGTTTCGTGAAGGCAAGCAGCAGCGCGGACGCTTAGCGGATTCTCATCGCACCAGCCCTCGACATCGCTTCGACATCGGAACCTTCGACCGCGCTTGTCAACAAGGTAAGCTGTGATATCTCTTTGCTGGTGCTGGGCCGTACTTGACTGACAGCTGTCTTCCTGCGGTGAGCGTCTAGCCCGGGGCTGGCCGGAGCTTGCCTGGCAGAGTAACGTTTATTCTCAAGCTGCCGAAACTGCTGTGTTTTCATTCGATTAGCAAACATGATGATTACGGCGACGCTGAAAGACGCAGCTTGTCAAAGCGCTCAGTAGTAGAAATCAGCTTTTTCTTTTGGGTAAGGCACCATACAGAGTAACGTGGACTTGAGAACAGACAGGACCATCTCATAACGAGGAAACGGCGTCTCTTTGCGCGTGATTGTGACGTAAATAGACGGGTCTGTTCAACGCTCGTCGGAGATCTACTCGGCCCGAGATAAAACTGACCGTTTGTAGCGTACTTAGTAATCTCAGAACTTTCCCTGCTGCGTCAGCAGCGAGTGAATTCACATGGACAGCTTGCTACTGTCAGCGAAGAAATACAATGGGGTTAGTGTGCACCCCATGCGATATGTTTAAACGCGTCGCCTCCGAAAGGTATCGGGGAGCGAGCGGCTGACGAGACGCGTTCGCAAGCTCACGTTTGCGGCCGTTCACGAGAGTTACCAGATGCGTCTTGGAGATTTACTGGATCTTCTTTAGCGCGTGTATGAGAGATCCTGCTCGTCATTAGGCGAGCTCTTTTAACTTCCGTTTAACTAAGCCGTAAGGGGAGGGGAAGCGCTAGGAATTTACAGCAGTCTTTCTCGCCTTTATTAACAGCTCAAGCGTGCTTTCCAGGCCGTAGTCGCTGCAGCGAAACTGCATGTGCATTCTTTGACTTCGAGTGAGGCCGTCGCTTGCGGCGGCTGCTTTCCTAGCGTTAGGGACAAACCGAAAAACGCCCGCCTGTCGAGATTTGTGCGCACATTGTTTAAAGATCACCTGGTAGCCTAAATTAATTCGTATGCCTCTACTACGGCATGCCACATTGCCCAGCTGCCGCTTTAGCGCGCGAAATCCCCAAAGTTTGAATTTTGGTCAGTTCATCGGTCTGCCGTTGTGCGATTGCGGTGGGGATGGTTCGCTTGTGTAATAGGTGATGCACTGCCGGACTCACCTGAACTGTTTAGTTTGCTTGAGATTGTCATGATGGCGCACCGTCACTTGCCGTCTTCTTGAATTTTAATTTTGTCTTCGAGGTCCTTGTGAGTTTAAACCAACTACGCCGGTCCCCATCATTCGTTTTTGGAGTTTACGACTGCACTTTTCACGTATAGCCCGGCAAAGTATACATCTAGCATTTCTGGAAAAGTGGGACTCTGTACCAAACCAATTCACGCACTACTGCAACTACTGTGGACATTGGTTTCACGCTGAGGTGAACCTTGCTCGGTGAAAAAGGCCAAAAGTAACGCGAAGAGGCGCGTGTCTGATGGGGCTACGAAGAGGTCCCGAAATACGTGATTACGTGAGCGCCTCTTTTGAATGGTAGTTACACCAAAAACTGTTTGCAGAAGCGATGCAACATTGCCTTTGTATTTCTTTTCTGGCAGGTGTTTTGTTTTCCAAACATCCTCCTCAAACTACCTCGTTTAGGTGGTTTAATGTTTTTAGTGGGTGTAATTTTGCATTTCCCCCTCCTCCGCCGCCCCCCCCCCCCTCCGATACGCCGCGATGGTTTCATTCCGACGCATCTCAAAAGTGAAAAGCTGCGAAGAAATTATCTGCCATACAACATTGCTTTAAATGGGCACAAAATAGTGTTATCGTGCAAATATCTCAACATGATGGAAATTTCCTGTGGCTTGGTTTTGGTGGCCGTGGGTAATATTGTTAGCAAAGGAGTTCTGAGGACAACCAAAGAGAGGCTGTTACCCTAAAACTTTTTCCCCGTTCAAATGCGTTTTGAAGTCAGTGGTGAGAATACCGAAACTTTACCGTTACGTCTCCCCCGGCCTGCCTCTAAGGAATGTCGACATGCCGACGTTCGCCAGAGACGCTCCCCAGAGTCTTAGCACAGATGTTATTTTGCAGACCCCCACTTGGCATGGATGAAGAGGGTTCCTCGGACGCCCCGCCGCCTTTGGGCAGTGATGTTACTAAAAGTCTCGACGCCCCCGCGACCGCAGACGTTCCCGAAGACTGTTCAGTCCCGAAGCCGTCTTCGGGCAGTGACTTTACCGAAAGCCTGAGCGCCTTGACAGCAGTGGTTCACCAGCGATCTTCAAAACCACCGTTGCATTCGACCTGCGATGTCACTGAACGTCCGGACGCCGCCGTGCCCGAAGATGTGCCTGAAGGGTCTGCAAAGCCTCCGTTGTGTACGACCGGCGGTGCCACTGAGAACCTAGATGCCTCCGGAACGGCTAAGGTGCCTGAAAGCGAGCCACAGTGGCCGCGGAGGATTGCAGGCAGGGTGCACAAGGAGGGCACCATCGGGTGAGGTGGCATTCTTTCCTCTTTCTTTTTGACTGCTGGAAATCGATATTGTGCTAGTAACGGTTTCGTCTATGACACCCGTTTGGGCTGGCAGTCGAACCAGGGCGTGTCGAATTCAGAGGGGATCATGGAATGGCTGAAAATTGCTGTATGTGCTGTGTGAGGATGAGTAGGAAGAACGTTTATTGGAGCCGAGGTTAAAGAAAAGTGGCTGGCGTCTTCTCATTTCAGAAGACCGCGGATTACCGACGCAGCTCGGGCCCGATTGGCGAGGTATTCCTGGTCCTTAATCCGCGAACTGGTCTTCCCGCTCTCACACTGCTATAGGCTGTCCCGTACAGTGCAATCGCCTATGTCCGTAGTAACGGGTTTTGCAACTTCTGGACAATAACTAGTTGGTGAATTCGACAGTTCGACTGCAATGCGTTCGATCCAAAGGTATGAGTGTAGTCAAGGAGTGATGTCGGCCCAAGAATAACATTTCCCATTCCTTTGTACGAGAGCTAGTTGCTGTTTCTTCCCCTCGTCATCTTTTTTTTTTTTTGATCCCGCACCTATGCGGCCATTGTAAGAAGATAGGCTTATAAGGTGATTTGGAGCGCCGCAATAACCCCCTGTGCTGACCTAATTGTTTTTCAGGCACACTCAGGGCTTTTCGGGTGAGAGTGATGAAGAGGAGAGAGAAATCAGAATTGACGACCTCGACGTTCCCCGGGTGCCACGGGAGGTCGCCAAGGAACGCCTCGAGCAGCAGCAGCAGCAGCCGCCGCCGCACGCGAGCGCGCTGGAGCCTATCTACCAGACGATGCGGCAGGTGGTGTCCCACTTCACGAAGCTTCACGTCGATCGAGAGTGCCAGGGCAGCCAGCTTGTTTGCGTCCTCTGCCGGGAGGCCGAGAACACTCTCCTCAGCATCCAAGAGGTGGTGAGGAAAGACCCGTCGCTGCGGGCATTCGTGCTCGGCAACACCACCTTCATGGGTGTCCTGGTCAAGCTGTGCCGCCTGGACTCGCCGGTGCCCCCGAACATCTGCGGCGTCCTCGGTCCGGACATCAAGCGGTTCGTGGAAGAGCGCGGCTACTGCGACGGCGGCAGCGTCTCGACCCTGGTGAAGGGTCACCCGAGCGACAAGCTCTGGGAACGCTTCCTGGGCGACGCGGCGAAGAAAGTGAAGCGGGTCACGTACTCGGTCGCTGTCCGACCTACCACAGCAGGCGGAAGCGATGCTTGCGCCGTGCTTGCCGCGTCTGGCGAGCCCGTAGTCGCACCCGCGGATGTCCAGGAGGGGTCCTTCCACTCGTCGTTGGACGTTTCGGGCTGTCTGGACGCGCGACACCTCTGGGTATTCAACGGCGCCAATGCGCGGGCGAACGTGGATGGCCGCCTCCTGGCGGAGGTCCACCGGTCCCTTCAGCAGGGCCCTCGAGAGAACGCGCCCAGTGTGGGGGAAGTAGCGGGCCTGTGGACGTCGGAGGAGGAACTGGAAAGGGTGCTGGTCGTGGAGGTCGCCGAAGAAGTAGCCGTGGTGTGGGGCATGGATCGAGGCAACTACCTCAGGGTGCGCTGGACAAAGCTGGTCTACCTGCTTACCGACTTCAAGGTCCAGCCACCGGCTGTCTGCCTAGCTGTGCTCCAGGGCAAGTACTCATTATATCCCTCCGCGCGTTATGTTTAAGAATTGACGCTCCGGCGACGCTTTTATTGTTAAACTAGGCGTGGGAAAACGAAGGCAAGGGTTGGTCAACTCGACAGGCGGGGTTGGGGGGGGGGGAGATGGAAGCTACATCGTAGAGCTGAGTTAACTGCCGGCCTAATGAAAGCAGCAAATGGTGCGCGGTTACTGCATCGAGGGGTATTTAGAAGATGCCAAAATAAGGACTAGAGTAGCGAAAACGGCAAGATGCCAAAATAAGGACTAGAGTAGTGAAAACGACATTCGTACTGTCTAACGTCAATTCGTACTGTCTGTTACGTCACCAAAGGAAGCAGCACCGACCATTACGGCTTTCTTGGTATTTCTTATGGCTTAGTAGTTTCACGGCCGCTCGATGGGAACAAGACCTTGTTTCCATCGAGCGGCCGTGGTTGTTTGAAGATGGCCAGACGTTTTTTTCGAGGGTGCCTTTTCTGCGAAGGGTGTTCTTCATTAAAACCGTACGGGTTGCCTTTTGGCTTATAGGCGCAAAAATAAATTAGGTCGACCTGCCTCGCATTCACCGATAACCTCTGAACCTCGCTGGCCACGCTACCTCACGCATCCCAAGCCGCTGTTTTGTGAATTCCGCCTATCTGAACGGACATTTATATTTACCTGCCAGGCGACCTAACACGCCCAGAAGGGACTGTTCGGCGAAGTCCGGTTCTCTCATCAGTTCGCATTCCCGATTTTTGACCTCTGGGCGATTTGCGCAACCTCAGGTCTTCTGTCGTTTGCAGATGTGAAGCCGGTCCCCTTCCTCGGTCTGCTAAGGGAGTGCGTGAATACCCTGCAGGTGCTGACCCGCCACAACACCTACGAAGGTAAGTCCGGCCTTCTAACTAAAACGTATCGCTGCTGGGTTTAGACCGATTTGAAAAACTTGACGGAATAATCCGTGTAAGTCTTCGAGTGCGGATGTAGTCGCGCACGAACTTTTAGACGGCGGAGTCAGGCAGGTAGCTTCTTCTTGTGACCTCCCCTTCCCTTCGCTGTCTCTTTTCTCGACTCTTCAAAGGAGCCATGAAGACGAAATACAAGTTTGTTTTATTCAAAATATTTCATGCTTTATAGTGTCCCCAGCGCTTGTCCGGATGCAAACGATGTTTTATTCACTGAAAAATTATTCGATCGAAGTTAAAATTTTGATTTTCCCGCTAAATCGTGAGTTTTCGTGGTCTGCAAGGACATCACAGGAACCGACCGCTCTGCAGCCGATTGAGAAGCCTGGTTTACCGTTAGTGAACCTAGATGGCGCCAATGGCGCCACCATACCGTGGCAAGCCGTTTTGTGCCTCTGGTTCATTTTTGACAATATTTGAACCTGGCTTGAACCTGTTCAGGGAGAAAATTGTTTTCAGGGAAAAATAGTGCTTGCTCGACAAATATGGTCACGTAAGACACTGTTGCTTGCTCAATCGGCCAGTGTCGTGTGATACTACCACAGAGCTCCGCAGTGCTGTGCAGCTAAACCAAGCATAGTGCGCGCAGTACCAACAGCAGTACGCATCAGTACTTCTATGCTTATGTAAGCTTTCGTAACTTCCACTGTTTGTCCCAACATTCGTACTGCTCAAAAAAGAAAGTGCCCTAATTTAAGCTCTAATAGCTCGTTCGGCAAGCTTTTAAGTTCTGCCTAATTGGCGTTTGCTTTTTCCGGCCTCCGCCAATCGCAGAGTTGTCTGGTATGACTTCATAGGTTTCCGTTGCGCGAAATGAGCTAGTGGGTCGCATGGCCATTGCCTTTTTTTTTCCTTATTTGCTTACACACCTTATTTGAGCGAAGTTTACGTTAAAAGTGGTGTCAGCATGATTCTAACGAGGAAATCTTCTGAATGAACCAAACTTGTGTTTGGTCTTCATGGCTCCTTTAAAGACAGATCTAACGAGAAAACATGTCGGCATGCGATTGTTTGCGTGCGTGCGTGAGCGCGCAAGAGAATCTGAAATCCTCACACGCCGAAACTAGGAGAGCTCGGGACGTTCGTTGGCTGTCGCCATGTGGTTTCGATAATCGGGAAGATACCCTTTTAAGGACGACAGTCTGACTTGGGTATCTAACCGCATAAATTTTGATGTACCCGTCTGTCCGACCGACCGTCGGTGCGTCCGTCTTTTACTCAGATCGACAAGAATATAATACTGGTGAGCCTGCTCTCTAGTAGGTCACTTACCCACTTGAAGTTGGCGGGTAAGTGATTGAATTGTAGAGTGGGATATAGAGAGTGCAGAGAATACAAGAGGGGGAGGGAATAGCTGGGGACAAAAAACCGTAGAGGAAAGGCGATAAGGAGGGGCAGGAGGGTGCGATTGGAGGGGAGGTGACAAGGACGAGGGTAAGTGGAAGCGAAGGGGAATTGGCGTTGGGGATGGGAGAGGAGCGGCTGGTGGGGTAATATGGGTGTAAGGGTAGAGGGAAGGGAGAGTGGGGTACGGAGAAGGAAATGGAGGGGAGGCTTGAAAACTATCGGTAGAGTGTGGGTGTCAAGTATGGGAGAGGAGGATATTAGGCAAAAGTGCGTAGCGCGAAGGGACGTGCAGGGAAGGACTCGGAAGGGAACGAAATGATGGGAGGTCTGATTGGTGTGGGGTAGTGGGGTGCGGAGGAAAGAGGGGGGAGAAAGGTATATTTTTGGGGGTGATGGGGTGCACGGTGGAGTGGGGAACGGGAAACGGAGTGAAGTGGAAGCATAAATGTGGCAGAACTAGTAGAGGGAAGGGACAAGAGGGTGGAAAAAAGTGTGGCGAATGGTGAAGTGGATGCGGACGAGTGAGAATGGCTAAGAAAGAGGGGGAGTGGTGGAGGGCTAAAAACGAGAATGCGGGTTGTAAATGGAGAGAAAGGAGGGAAGCGGGAGAAGGTGGAAGGAAAGTGGCGCATGGGGATGTGAACCGTATGCACAGTCGAACACGGATATATCGAACTCCAAGGGGATCGCGAAATAGTTCGATATATCGATAATTCGAAATATAAAATATGCCCATCTGAGGCTCACCTGGAAACTCCGTGAGCTTTTCAAAGTCGCGACAAGCGGTAGGTTGCCGATTGTGTTCCCCAGAGCGCGGAAATTTGGGACCGCAGCGCGACGACCACCGTTCTTTATCTAACATGAAAAAAAGTTTGAGATTCGCTTGCTTCTTCTTCTGCGTCATAAATTTCACCAGACTGTCTTCATGTTTACGAACGCCGTCCAAATAATAAATTCCGGCGTTTTACACTGTGCCACAACAGTGACGAGTCCGAACACTGACGCTAAGTCGGCTGCAGTAGGTGGTTGGGAACGTTGTCAGGGCCGCTAGTGGGGTCCGTAACCAACGAAGCCATACCAACACTAAGAGGGAGGGAAAGAATAAAAAATTACGCCCATCTTCCCGCGAGGGGAACCCTGATGTGATGCGACGCATCGGGGGGTTCAATTGGCGTTTCCATTGGTTGATTCTCTCTGGTCGTAACGTTGCCTTGAGCGTTTGGGGTGACGCTGGTATTGGATTGCGTCAATCCACTCGCTGAAGGGACCGCCGCTTCCATCATGTTTTCATCGGAAGAATCAAGCCAAGCACGAAGTCATCAATCGAAGTCACGCGGAGTCGAACGCGAGCGAGCGCTGACTGAACCGCCGCAGCGCGCTACCCGCTTTATATCGCAGCGCCTGAAGGAGAGGAGACGGCGGAGGAGAGTCGCGCATGCGCGCACTTGCGCGCCAGAGCAGACGGGAGCGGAGCGAAGCGCGCGCACGCAACTGTTATGATAATGAGACGGAGTGAGAGTGTTACGCACAGCTGTCGGAGAGAAGAACGGGGGAGAGTTGCACATGTGCAGTGAGCGTGCGGACAACGCCGACGCCGAGACGCCGGGGGGACATACCCCAGAGCAAGAGATGCGTCGCATCTAAAAAAGGTTGAGTGGAACAGAAGAGAGGTGTAAAGAACCAAGGGAAAATAAAACCTGCTGCCTCAGATTGCGGCATTCCTGCCGTTGTTACGTGATGGTGGCGCGAAATTTGAACGCTTTTTATATGTCTTGCAGATTTAAAAAAAAAAAACACCTTTCGGGGCTGGAAGGGAGCCGGGTGAGTTACCACAGGCTATAGTCCCTTCACGGCCCCTTTAGGCACGGATAGCTCGGAGATATGTGGTCATAATCTGCAAAATATCAGCGGCGAATGGCCTAGAACATATTTAATCATTTTTAAAGTGTGCGAAACATTGTAAATAACAACATCCAAAAGCACGAGCTTTGTGTTGCCGCACGTTTTGCAGATCGGACTCTGCTCTCGGAACGAACACCCGATCTTTGATTTCGAAATCGGGCAGCACCGCGAAGTTCTCAGCGATTCCAGGCACTCTGTGCATTGAACGCTACTGCCGCACGGTGTTTCTAGGCGGCGGCGGCTGAAGTGGAGGCGCGGTAGCATACTGCAAGAAATTGTCCCCAAGGACATGGCGTGAGAAAGTAGTTAATGCCGCATTAAAAATTGCGTCATTGCACCGCTTACGAGAGCGGAATATCCGCCGCGCGGCGCACAGTATGGAATACTGCTGCGCGTTACCGTATATTTTGGTAGCATTTGCATCGCATGCTTATCACGCCACGACTCCAATGACGAGAAGTACAAGCTGCGTGAGACGAGGCAGACAGATATCACGCAGCTTTGTTCACACATAATCACAACTCCATCGTTTCAAAACGCGCGCGGCCGCACTGAAAATGACGTCACGGGTCGGCGCTTTCGCAACACTACATGCGTGTCAGTGCCCTTTAAGCACGGATCATAGCTGTATGTGGTCGTGCGCTGGCGACAAAATGAACCGTTTAGAAAGCACGGTATGCTGCACTAGCCTAAAGTTTACTTCCACGTCCTAAAGTTCAGTAAAAAATGTCAAATGCATCGAATATCTGACATCCGATAGGGGAAGGCGACTTTTACCGCATTTTGTTTCGTCAAATGCGATCATCGATTGATTGACTTATCTATTGTTTTTTTTTGAAGCGGATTTCCACGCGTTCATGGTTTCCACGATGATGAGTCACGGAGCCATCGAGGTGCTGGTCGCCCACCTCACATGCCAGGACTACCAGACGAGGATGACAAGCATCGTGTGCTTGACGCAGATGTGCCGCAGGCTCAATGGTCGGCAGGCCGTTTTCAAGGCGGGGGGAGTCAAGAAAGTTTTCGGTAAGTCACCTCCCATGAGACACTTCGACGAGAATGTAGCGCGCATGGAAGAGAGAACATTGCATTTCTTATATTCTACCCTTGAATGCGCGAAGGCATTACATAAGGGTATGGGGGAATCGAAGAACAGTGATTACAAAAGTACAATTGAACTTGGATAGTGTTAAAAAAACACAAAAGCACGGCAGCACCAAAGTTCAACAAATTGGCTAAGAAAGAAAAAAACAAAAGCACGCCAGCACCGAAGTTAAACAAATTGACTAAAGTAGGAACATCGCAAAAAAAATGTTACATATTTTTTACTCAGGTAACATTAGGTTCAAGCAGCACACACTGAACAAATGGGAAAAAATGAATCTGGCACAAAATATACTTTTAAAAGCAGTGGAAATTCAGTGTTCATCTTGAGCGGGAATATTTTGTTCTAGTTTGTCTCTAAAACATTTATTTTCATTGCATGTGGCGATGTCGTCGGGGAACACGTTCCATTGGGTCACAGCGTTAGGAGAAAAAATGGACTGAAAGCTGATGTACTGATGGTAATGGGGGCTCATGTATGCAATGATGTGTTAACACGTACGTACTGTTGGGCGAGTCGGTAGTTCATTTGAAAATAGCTAGAACGCAGAAAGGAACAAAGACACGAGGAAAAGATGGGACGAGCGTTCACTTCCAACTGAATTTATTATAATGGAACTTGCAACTTTTATACGAACCGGTCATGTTCAACGAAAGAAACAACATAAAACATGAAACAATAAAGTGACCCCCAAAACCAAAAAAAAACACACATAAAAAATTACGCCCACCTCCCCTCGCGGGAACCCTGGTGTGATGCGACGCTGAGGGGGGTTCAAGCGCAAGCGGAGAGCAACCGTCGACCGAAAGGCCGCCGGAGAGCAGCACACCGGTTATATGCGCAGCGCGCCCGAAGGAGAGGAGACCGCGGAGAGAGAGAGTACTGCACATGCGCAGCACCGCGCGCAGCGCCGCCCACCGGCGGAGTGAGAGCGCGCTGGGCCGCACACCCGCAGATGTTGAGAGAGTGTGTTCGCTCTCACCTGGGCACGCGCCGGCGCCAGTGCGTCTGCCGCGGCTATGACGCAACACAATCCAACACAATCCACTTTAATCCAATCCAATCCAATCCAAATCCAATCAAAATCCAGTGCCAGCCAATCCAATCCAATCCAATCCAATGCCCCTCGCGAGAGAGTGGAAAGGCTGCGGACAACAACGGACGCGCACGCACAACGGACGCACGCAGGAAGGACAGGGCCGCCGACAAGAGATGCTCTGAGCGTCGCATCTAAAAGGCGTTCAAGCACTTCGCACTGTCTCCAAATATTGTTTTCCTCATGTCCTTGTTCATCTCTGCGCTTCAGCTATTTTATGAAATGTGTGTTAACGGGTGAATTTGTTCACTATATACCAGTGTACTACAGGGTCATGCTGTCGAAGGCCGCGTCGAACCTGGGGGGGGGCGGTTACGGAGCTATAGTATGCTACACTGTAGAGCCGGGTAATCAGTATGAGTCAATGTCAAAACTAAGCGGCGCTTATAAACATGGTACGAGAACTAATGATACACACGACATGGCGATGAGTTATTTTGAGCTGTTAAACAACCCACCAATGCTTTAAAGGGACGGACAACCAATTTTCGTCGAGTATATTTCGTCGATGCCAAATGAAAGAGGGCGTCACTTAAAGCACCTTGACCCCAAACGTTTTTGCTGGTAGCGCCCTGAAACATTTCAGATCGGAATTTCTACATCTACCAACCGTATGTAGGCCTCCAAAATAAATGCTGGCAACCATGACACTGTGCCGTGCGGCAACGTACTTTACACGTACATGAAATAAA
Source organism: Haemaphysalis longicornis (assembly GCA_013339765.2). NCBI lineage: Eukaryota > Metazoa > Arthropoda > Arachnida > Ixodida > Ixodidae > Haemaphysalis > Haemaphysalis longicornis. The sequence continues at coordinate 14,156 of JABSTR010000161.1, forward strand.
AAGAGGTAGTTAAAAAATTGTCCCCAGCTAAAAACAATAGTAATGTGCAGTCTTGTCTATTCCTTCATGCGGTTTTGAACTGCGCCTTGAAACCGACGGTGGTGATAACGCGCTTTTATTTTGTGTACAAGGGAAACCGACGGAGTTGTTTTGGATACGTACGGTAGTGTTACATTTAGACACTACAGGGCGCCACCTTTCAGCCCTCAAAAGTTTGTCGCCAAATTAAAATTATTTCCACAAATTTGTTTAGAATTTCCTTGTGTTTATCCTGTATGTAAACTGCTGGCTTTGACATAAGGTAAGGAACATGCACTCCAAAAATATAGGTTGTCTGTACCTTTAAGGTTTTCCTGGCGCTGAGCAGACGTACGACCGAAACCGGCAAATCTGACGTTAGAAAAGGTGCCAGCCAGGAGCAAAGCTCGTCACTTTTTGGACCGCAATAGGGGCCAAATCGGCTGTGTTTTTTTTTAGTATTTTGAGTATTTGATTTTTATTTCTTGGCAAAAACCAAGGGGAGGCTGAGGCTAAAGGCGGACGTGGCCTGACAGAGGCCTCAGCCACCCGATTTACAGTGTACGTAATAACAGGCTGTTCACAAATTTAAGCATAATAGCACTATCGTAATAGAAAAAAATAGCACAAAGCAGTCATTACTACATTTCCTATGTATTATATAAAGCATAGGTCTAAAATTCACAGAAGGATCATAGTGTACACACAAACGCAGTAATTCGTACGCGTTAACTTTCATTACGTGGATTAAGTGTCCCTACTGTAGTGTTTTTTTTTGGGGGGGGAATATGCTGGAACAAGGTCCGCGATTCTGTTGAGCCGTTACCAAGCCTCGACGACACAAAATTCAGAGCGGGAAAGCTTGTGGAGCGGCGGTGCAAGTTTTTCATGGTTTCGGCATTTTCAGCGTTATTAACCAGTACAGGGGCCTTCATAAGTAATTCGATCAACAATTTGGGAATATCGCAAACTGTTTGTATTACTGCCTTTATGACAGCCCATTATATAGGTTTACAGGAAGCTTTTTTCTATTAGGCGGGGCTTCTTTATACGCACATCAATGCAGCGCGGTAATTTCCAGAAGAAAAACAAACCTGTAAATTTACGAGAGCGTGTTCCAATTACTTTTGACGGCACCTGTAGCTTGTGTGGCGAGTTTAGTTGTATTCTGGGTTTTGCAACCTCCGCTATAGCGGACTTGTTATCACACCTCGGTGTTAACAAAGTTTCTTAAAGTGAGGCACCGTCTGCTCTTTTCTCTCTCTCTCTCTCTTGTACTTTCAGATCGCCTGAGGAAGTCCGTCAGCGACCCTCCGGAAAACGATCCCCCGTTGCCGGAGCGTGAGAGACAGAAGCTACTCATACTTTTGCAGACCCTCTTCTTTCGCAACTGGCTGCAGATTTATGAGATGGCGGACACCGACAGTAAGTTTTCCAAGCAATATGCTTGGTGGATAGATTGGACTTTACAGTCGGATAGCTTCGAGCACTTACTTTAGGCGCCCTATGTCATTCGAATTTGGCGCCTTCCCTGATATGCGGCGGCAATGACAACGCGGGTAACTTCGTAGCTTAATCGGCCGCATTGTCAAGGAGAATGAGTCTTGGCGAGTAGGTAAAAACTATTGTGGAACCCCTCGAAACATATCAATCAGTGTTCGCTCATTGGGGACCCGTAGCAACTGTTGTATTAGTTAAGTTTAAGGCGGTGTATAGGGTACTGTTCGGTGTTTCTAGGAGCATTCCACTGAGGCGACATCCACCTGCGTTTCGCAAAAAAAAAAAAAAAAAAAAAGCCTCCTTGGGCACCACTTCGCTCTCTCTGACGTAACATAAACGTAACCTAACATAACTTAGCGAACAAGGAGCTATACTTTAAAATGCCGAAAACTAACCTCAGCCATGAACATTACAATTCAAATTCGAAATGTAAGCAATAGAGGCAAAAGCCCGCTTGCAACCACCGTCCTTGGTATCAGGAAGCTAAGCCGAAATCCCTACACCACAACGGCAGACTCTGTAACCATTTTAGCTTAGTCTTCAATATTCTAATGTCGCCGGACGGCACTCAAGCTATGGCTGCAACGCTGTGCTGGAGTGCCGTTGGGCGGCATTCTCGACACTGCGTAAGTTTAACTTATCGTCAACCTGGTTTTTATCGTTTAATCGGGCTTGTTGGGAACTTGCCACGACACGCAAATTTTGCAGTGAATACGTTCTTCTGTGACGTCATGATGTGAACCGATGTTGTCGCTGTAGTGGTCGGTGTCCTGTACAAGATCCTGGAGAGTTCGCCGAGGGACAGCCCCACCAGCTGCCTCGCCCAGCTGTGCCTGCGCTCAGTCCTGGACTCCGGCTACAAGGAACGGAGGTTAGTACGCCGCCAGAAGGGGCTAATGATTAAGGAGCACAAAGGTGTACAAACATGTGCCTTCGGCCTGTAGACTAGTGCTGTGAGCACAGAAAATTTGGCCAGCTAGACCCGGCTGAGGGTGCTCACTAGATCGGTGATTGATTGATTGATTGATTGATGATTGATTGATTGATTGATTGATTGATTGATTGATTGATTGATTGATTGATTGATTGATTAACTGATTCATTGTAACGCGCCGACTCAACGCAGGCGATGAGGCGCGCCGAAGTGGAGGGCTCCGGTTTAATTTTGACCACCTGGGAATCTTTAACGTGCGCCGAAATCTGGAACACACGGGCATTTTTTGCTTTTCGCCTTCATCAGAAAAGCGGCCGCCGCGGCCGGGAATCGAACCCGCGACCTCGTGCTCAGCAGCACAACGCCTTAGCCAGTGAGCCACCGCGGCGGGTTAACGGGTCGTTAACTAGATCGGGATGCACGATGTGTGGCGTGCTCTTTAGCCAAGGGTAATCAATGCTCACAGCGAGCTGTAGACCCTGTTAGTAAAATAATGCTTCGCGCTACGTCACAGGAGCGTCAGCAGCCTGATTTCAGCTGTCGGGCAAGACATCCTCTGTTTGTTTAGTAATACATTTAGTAGTACAGTATGGTAGTACAGTAGTACTCCACGAACATTTATTGAGCATAAGGTTGAAGTGGGTCAGTGTGGTCAGCGTCCTTGGTCCAGGAGGCCGCGAGTCCACGCTGCTTATCGCTGGCGTGCAGGGATTGTTTTAATCGACCAGATTTAGGGGTAATCCCCAAGCCATACGGCCACAAAGGAAAGCTACACAGCTTTCTCAGAAACTTCGCAGTTGAAAAAAAAAAAAAAAACTGCGAAGCTTCTGAGAAAGCTGTATAGCTTTCCTTTGTAGCCGTACAGCTGCACTGAGGTGGATGTCAAACCTTCCTTTGTAGGGATTGTTTTCCGGCGATGTCCTGGTCAACGCGTTCTCCCGCTACTCCTTTTATAAACCACGTGGGTAACGCCAGCGGGGGACCTCTTGTGTGTATGATGCGTGGCAACATTTTTTGTTTTTGTGCTCTTTCTTCCTCGTTTCGACACACCTCGCCTACCTATACGGGTGATTTATTGTTCTGAATTTGTTTTTATTGCGTGACAGGACGACAAACGACACGAACGATGGTTGAAGGTGAACTGTCAATTCACTGGTCCACCATGGCCGCCCAGGCAATGGTTGCGTGGAACCAGCCGCCTTCGTCGTCACTGGAAGAGGACACGCCCGCTACGCGACTCCATTTTCTTTTTCTTCTCGTCACACAACCGTCCCGTCGAAGGCGACTGTTCCGGTCGAGGGCGCCGTGAAGGAACTGGTGCGAGGAGGATGCGAGTGGAGAGGGGAATAAAGAGTGGGAAGTCCCTCTCGTCACGGATGTGATGATGACTTTGAACTCTGTGGGCACCCACCGGCTTAGGAATAGCGATGCCCGCGATGCAACGGAAATGTTCAAGGCCTTCGGAATCAGAAAACAGGTCAGGGGAACGGCATCGTCGTATGGTTTCTTCACGGCTGGTCTAGACTGGTCTCGGCTGGTCTTATGCTGGGGACGCGAGGCTGGGGAATGGGCGCTTCCATGGCTGACCAAGGGAGGGGGGAAGAGTAGGGTTGGGATGGAGACCTCAACCCTTACCAACGATGTTACCAGTAGGAATGACACGAACCATGGTTGAAGGGGAACAACGCAGTTTTTGGTCGACCACGACCGCCCGAGCAATGGCTACCCTCCTCCCGCTCCTTTGTACTCAGGGGAGGAGTTTGCGTCTTGACGTGTGACATTGCTTACTCTTTTCTTCTCGTGATTATGAAGGGACAGTGCAACCACCGTTATGGACTTCGTGCACTTGTATTTTGCCTGAAACGTGCTGACAGGTTTCCTTCGCGCTAAACGTTGCAGTAGGCTGCTCGCTAATTTGGAAGTACTCGCAGCGCCAAATATGATTTATTGTCGAGTGTGAAGCGATCTATTTAGAAAACGGTCATAACAGCCCCTAGCAAGGCTAAATGCTTGCTCCTTCCTCTTTTTCATCGTTGGTTTGTTTATTAATTGTAGGGTTTAACGCGCCGACGCAACGCAGACGATGAGGCGCGCCGTAGTGGAGGGCTCCGGATTTTGACCACCCGGGGATCTTTAACGTGCGCTGAAATCTCGTACACACGAGCGTTTTCGCTTTCGCCTCCATCAGAAAACCGGCCGCCGCGGCCGGGAATTGGACCCGCGTCCTCGTGCTCAGCAGCACAACGCCTTAGCCACTGAGCTACCGCGGCGGGTATCGTTGGTTTGTGAGCATGGCGTTAAGCACGAGGCACATGGACGATTGGTGCACGCGATTCGCATGCGACTGATCGTTACGACTGTCGCCACGACTAGTCGTACGCGTGAATTTGAGACACATAGTCCGATGCGAGCGTGCGATGCGTCGTCGGCGCCGCTCCACCCACTGTTTTAAATGCGAATGCATTTATTAGTCGGGGGTTGTCTTGCGCCCATCGAGCGGCGTGCGCCCGCAGGTGTTGGCTGGCGTGCGCCTGCATTCCTCCAGCGCGAGCGCACACGTGAGCGCGCGCCCCGTTGTTCTGCCTTCGTCGTCGTCATAAATGCGAATGCATTCTTAGCGGGTTGTCGTGCTTCGTCGGCGTGCGCCCGCAGGTGTTATCTCTCCGCGCTCCTCCTCGCCCTAGCAACCAGCTGTGGCCGCGCCTAGCAACCGGAGCAGTGGTAGCGGGGCGGAGTAGCGGAGGGCAAGGGTAGAGGAGGAACGCGTCGGGCGTGTGAGGGCGCTCGCATCGGGAGCTCGGGCGGAGTAGTAGCGGAGAGGGAGTGGAGAGGAGGAGCGCGCTCGGGGTGTGAGGGCGCTCGCATCGCGGAGCTCGGCGTGGAGAGAGAGCTCGCGCGCGGGGCGGGCGTGTTGCGCGGGTCTCTCTCTCCTCTCCGCGTACCTCTGTCCGCTCGCTGCCTCGGAAAATGTATATAAATGCAGTGGAGCGCACGCCTCTCTCCGTTACTGCTTAGTGCCGCAGCGCACTCATCGGTGCACCCAATGCATTCGGAATGTCCGCACGATCCCTTTCGTGGAGGTGGGGGGAGTTTTTTTTGTTTTGCGCCATGTTTTAAATGCAGAGCGTTTCTTTAACTCACGATGTCACCGTTCTAATGTCCATCGTTTCCGCACCCCTCCCTCTACACTATATAAAAAAATAATACTTACCGGCGCTTGGTTTCGATCCCACGACCCACCGGGCGGAACGCAAGGTACCGGGTGCTCTACCCACTGCGCCACAAAACCGATTAAGAATGGAGGCTACTAACGCGCTTTATATCCTTGACTCATTCAAACTACGTCAAGAAGCTGCTGATACAACAATCATTCATTACCTGTGGGGCGGAACGCGGAGGTACATGGTGCTCTTCCCACTGCGCCACAATAATCATACCCACCTGCTAATAAATGATGTCACGTGACCACGTATTACGTCTCCTCATTTAATTACAACAACCAACAGCAACAAGTGCAACAACATTAACGTAACGCAAACACTTAACGTCGTGCGCCCCTGGAAATGCTCTGCATTTGATCGTTGCCCCTCGCGAGGGGGATGTTTAGTTTCCTGCCGCAGCAAGAACAGGCGGCCTCCTGCGCAGTTTGTGGCGCATACCCACTTGGGGATTGGCCAGGATCGTTTCACTTACTACATGCCGGTTACGGCAGGGTTTTTAAACTTGACCGGCGAACCATTTTTGAATTTGGAAGTATTTAAATTGAGTAATGGGCCACTAAAGCAATAGAAATTGGTGGAGATTGTTGCAGTACTAAGCTTTGGGCCTAGCTTCGGGACACCTACAGATTTGAACTGAAGAAGTACTACTACTCAAATTTGTAGTATACGCAAGTCGCAGATCACCACTAAAAAACTGAGTGCGCTTGTTCCAGCGTTACGAGTCCCGTACATAAATATAGCAAAATTCAAAGTTGTAAATGTTGTTGCTATACCGAAGTTGCAGGAGACGCACTGGGATCAATAAATACGACTCATTCTGGAGTTGTGAACGAGAATTATTGCAAAGAAGAGTCAGTGACAGCCTACTTCTAGCACTACAATGAATGGTTTACATTTGGAATACCGCTTTTGCTTTTCGCTCCTGTTTTTGCTCGCCCCTCTTTAGGCGCACTCAGGCCGATTTAGATATGTGCAAGAGAAACCCGAGCAGGAAAAGCAAACATTTATCAACTTGAAGTGTAAATGAATAGTACTATTACGTTATGCATTGTATTTTTATATGTTCAGTACAGGGGTGTAGGAACATTTAGCACCCATGATTCCGCTCGTCTATGCTATAGGTACCGCTGGCAACATACAGTCAAACCCGTTTTAGCGAACTGCAATATGCACCGCGATTAGTTCGATATATCTAATAGTGCGATTTAGCCGAACCCGCCTATAACAAATTATTGTTACAAGTTCGCAATCCGCGGGAGCTCTCCCCCCTCCTTTCTTCTTCCCGACTCCACCATCCCCGCATGCAGAAACGAACACAGTAGAGTAGCCATTAACATACCAAAATAATCCATTTATGCAAGTAATAAATCTACTTTCCGCTTGAACTGCCTACTTCGCAAAGAAAGAAGCGGTGATTTTTGTTGTCACTTTCGTTATGGCGGCTTCAACTAGCATAGCATTTTCTACAACGAAACATTGTTTGCACCAGTTCGAGTCCGCGTCCTCAAAAATCTAAGAAGCATTGGCGGAGCACAATGACTGCCGAAAGCGCTTCATTAAAGCGTCGGACGGCTTTCACACATCGGGAACGTTGGGGAGCTCTTTCCACAGTTCACCGATGCTGCTGCTTGGTCCGGACTCGCTGACTGCGCGGGTTCCGTCGTGAGTCCCGCGCGTCAGAAACGGAAAGTGTCGGGCGTCACGTCGCTCCGTGCGAGGCGCAATGTCAGCCGCAACTCTTGCTCCATGGTCACGGCCAATCCACATCTCAATCACGCTCGAGACCATGCATTTCGGCGGCCATTCTAGGCGCGCCCAGTTCGATATATCGGTGTGAACTTCGTTATAAGGAATATGTTTCCCATGTATTTCCGTAACTGAAATATTTTTGTCGATATATAGCATAATTCGCTCTATGCGGGTTCGTTATAGCCGGGCTTGACTATATATCTACCGGACGGAGAGCGCACGGGTCGGCGGCAGCGGCGGCGGAGAGTTGCACCCCACAAAATACTCGGTATTGCCACTGGCGCCTCCTCCGGACTTTGAAAGAAACTTTATGGCGTGGCACCTTCGGGCTTCAAACAATAAAATTACGCCCATCTTCTCGCGAGGGAACCCTGATGTGTGATACGACGCATCGGGGGTTCAATGGCGTTTCCGTTGGGTTGATCTCTCTAAATCGCGTGAAACGTTCAGCGTCACGTGCCCGTCGCTTCGCAGCCTTGTCTTCAGTTGAAGTAACGTTGCCATCAGCGTTTGGATTGACGCTGGTACTCGATTATGTCAAACCACTCGCTGACGGGACTGTTGCTTCCATCGCACTACATCGGAAGAAGCAACGGAGTCGTCGTCGTCAAGCGAAGCACAAGCAAAGTCAAGCGCAGTCAAGCGAACGCACTTGACTGAAACCGGCGCAGCGCGCTCACCGCTTTATATTCAGCACTTGAAGGGAGGGAGACGAACGGAGGAGAGTGCGCATGCGCAGCGAGAGCAAATGCGAGAGAGAAGCGTCAGCGAAGCGCGCGCAGCTGTTATAATGAGACAGAGAGCGCGTTGCACACAGCTGTTGGCGAGAAGAACCGAGGAGAGTTTGCGCATGCGCAGGTGGTGTGCGGACGCCGCGACGACGCTGGAGGGACATACCCGAGAGCAAGAGATGCGTCGCATCTTAAAACAGCGCTCAAGACTGGACAGAAAGGAGGAGGCTACACACACAGCTTCCTTCTTTCTGTCTTGTCTTGAGGGCTGTCTTTGAAGTATGAACCAACACGCCCAAACAGTTTCATTACCTTCCGGCTCTCATTGGCTGTGGCCGCACGACGATCGCAACGATGGCACGACTGCATCTGGCTTGCCAGTCGCAGGTCGTGAGCCGCCTCCGACCAGCGAACGACGCCAAATCTGGTCCTAACGATCAGTTGCAGCGATCAGTAGCATGCGAGTCGCATGCACCGGTCGTCCATGTGCCTCGCGCTTTATGTGCCAACGTACACTTTATGTGCCAACGTACACTTCTCGTGTCAGCCCATCCACCCGCGATATTCCGTTACCATGGCTACATAGGCTCAACTCCTCACCTAAACCGACTTAAACGATACCTACACGATTTAATTAAGGAAGGCTGTTTCTACAGTGCCGCCCGACGGTACTATAACAACTACACTATGTCGACGTCCACCGGCGCTTTGTAAAGAAAAAATTCCCTCGCACTTCCCCGAGGGGGAGAGTGTGCAAGTGCGAATGCACGGTTGTTGATTGCGCGATTACGGTGATATGATAGCGTGATCTTAGAGTGGAAGAGGAGGCGCCCGACACCCGACGTCACTGAGCGGAGAGAGGAGGAGGAGAGTAGCGCCCGCCGTTACGGCGAGGGCTACACGAGCGCCCTCACGCGTCGGAGTGCGGAGCGCCCGCTACGCGAGCGAGAGCTCTCCCGCCTGAAAGTGGAGAGGAGGCGCCCAAACACCCGCAGTCACTGAGCGGAGAGAGGAGAGAGTAGCGCGCGCCCATCTCCCCCGTTGATAGGGAAGACGAGGAGCGCGCGCACCCGCAGCTGTTGCTATGCGGACGACGGCGGCGGACGATTCAGGCTCGCTTAAGAAGTGCATTCGCACTTAAAAAATCCGCGTCTGGCACTACAGCGCTCTACCTAACGCAGAGCAAGGTACCATATTCTAAACTAGGTAAAATGACGTGAGAGAACAGCAGAAGCAATCATTTAAAACACCCAAAGCTATCTAAGACCATGAAAGATGTAGTTCAGTGTAAGGTGAAAAAAGATGCGATAACCGGCGTCGAACCATCGTTCTTAGGATCACGAAGCTAAGAAGGATCATCTGCATTACAACGACGGACGCTTTCGGCTGTGCTAGCTTGGTCTTAAATATTCGAATGTTGTCGGACGGCACTCTAGCCATGTCTACAGCGCTGAGCTAGAGTGCCGTCGGACGGCTTTCTAGACACTGGGTTAATTTTAATTATAATTTTCATGGCTTAGGCTAGTTTCGTCGTTTTTAAACGCTTTTTTTTGTTCGTTAGGTTATGCTAGTTTAGTTTACCTTACGTTACGGTAATGTAGAGCGAAGTAGTGCCAGGCGCGGCACTTTTTCATTGTTACGCCGGTGGACGTCACTTTAGTGGAGCGTATATTGTACCGTCAGACGGCACTCTAGAATCATAAGATCTAAGTGAGCGCTGCCAATAAAAATGAAGACGTGGAATTGCTCAGGGACAAAAATTAAATCTATAAGCTCCAACTGGGACGCAGTCGACATTTCAGCCCTGGCCAATCCACCAGTGTGGGCACGCGCCAACGCTGCGACGGCATCATCCTCATGTTAGCGTTAGAAGACGCGACGCTACCCGTTAGGCCAGGCAGGTTGAAATGCAAGCTCTTTCTGCAGTTGATCAAGAAAATTGCGCCAGCTAACTGATGGGCGGCGCTAACTAGGTGTAACAGGAAGTGCACAGCGTGCACTGACGAAAGCGACATTTCGTTCCAAGGCAGACAGATATAAGCCGGACACTTTCGGTGCGATGCTGGACGTTAAACTTGTTGAGATGCCGCACCCCGCCCGTAAACCCACCCAAAATACCAAACCACGCTTATTTACAAAAAATATAGCGTAGAATTGCGCTTCGAGAACATTTTACAGGAAAAAATCATGGATCTAAAAAATGTTCGGTTGCGAGGGCCCAAAGCCAGACCGTCCACTCCAGCACCAGTCGGTCGCCCCTGAGGCCGGACAGGGTGGTGCCTTTAAAGGTTGCTCGAAACAATAGGAGTGTTCGAAATGAACCAGCAGAGGGCGCTCGCGCCTGTGGCGGGTGGTTGTTAACGGGGTGGTCATGAGAGCAAGGGGGCAGGGGTACGCGCATGTTTCTGCTTTCTCGTCTTCGCGCGGACCCCGTCAGGCGCTGTGCCACATCTCTCCTCGTGACTTAGCCCACCGGTCGAGTCGGCAGCATAGAAAAGTGGGGTAAAGATGGTAAGTGAGGCGACGACGCTGTGATCGTGTCCATTCCTTCACTAATGCCGATGATGAGCTGGATGAGCAACGGCCCGGAGCAACGGCCCGGTTCCCGCCAATGCGGCTAAAAAACGTTTAACAGGAACACGCTAGACACGATCGTAAGGAAAGCCACCAAGACGGCTATGGGCCTCGTCTACGCAGAACTCGCCCCAGTACTCGTCTACGCAGAAGCTGCTGGACATGAGGGTACATAATACGGTAGATGAGCTCATAGAGGCTCATCGGTCTCACCAGAGAGTGCGACTGAGCCAGACTGAGCACGGCCGAGCAGTCCTCCGGAAGATTGGTTGGCCCATCGAACCACAGATACCCAAGCACCCTCTACCTCCGCCGTGGAGGGAAGCGCTCAAGACCAAGCCCCTGCCGCGCAATATGCAGGCAGGCAGGAACGACGAGAGGCGTGCCGCGCGGGCACAGGCACTCGCCCGACAGCTGGAAGCAGACCCCCGGGTCCTCTACGTGGACGCCTCACTTCCCCAGCACAGCAGCAAAGCAGTGGCCGCCGTCACGACCATCGACAAGCTGGTGACCAGCGCGTCGCTACGGACGACAGACGCCAGCCAAGCAGAAGAGGTGGCCATCGCTCTCGCCCTCACGCACGGAGACGTCCATACGATCGTCACAGATTCGAAGACGGCTTACGGCAACTACCGCAAGGGGATCGTCTCCCACGAGTCCCTAGATATTCTCGCAAAGCGCAGGCCCACCGGGACAAGACGTAGAGCTCGTGTGGGTTCCGGCACACTCGACCAGTGGAAGGCAACGCCCTCGCCGACCACTACGCCCCGCGAAACTAGCACACCGGGCCGAGGACGAGTCGAAGCTACCGCACCCAGTTACGAGCTACCGCGAGATTACCGGGTTGTACAGGAGCGCCAGGTGCAGGCTTCCCGTGGCCGCACCAGCAACTCGACCTCAAGCAAACAAACAATAGTGCGCCGCGCACAAGCGGGGTCACTGGCGCACCCAGCTTTATGCACAAGATGTTCCCCGGCAGAACACGACCCCATCTGCCGTTCTACAGAAAGACTGAAGGCACCCTGCCGCGCATACTGGCGGAGTGTACTCAGCTCAAGAATCCCCTACCTTCCCTCCCCTTTCCCCTTCCCCCCCTTACCGAGCGATGGGAGATCTTGATGTCCAGCTCCGACCTGTCGACGGACGCAGCAAGAGCTCGCGTCAGGGGCCAGGAGCTATTGGTACTTGATATGGACTGTGAGATAGGGTTCCACCCCGTTCTGACGCCTGCGAGCGTCACCTGAAATGGGCTCAGTGAAAGTTGTTCTCTCTCTCTCCCCCTTGGAGACGTGCCGTCGTCATCGCCTGCTGTGCTCACGGCACGTAACTAGCTGGGGGCATGGACATGTCCGTGGAGTGCCGGGGCTGATGTCAGCCAACGTGACCCAAGCACTTTTAGAGAATACCTCACGAGGGATGACTCTGCAACCTGTTAGTGATGGTCCACGAATGTATGCAAACAAATTGGCTCCATCGGACTGCGAAGCTGTAACGACACCTACAACGATTACCCTTGCGGCGTCAGTTGGATTCACTCACGTGGCTAAGAGTGAAACCAAAGTCTCTGGCAGCCGTTACCTGCAGGTTTCGCGGGGCGGCTTCCGCATAACCGAGTGACCGAAAGCTCCAGCGACGGCAGAAAGTGAAGAGGAGCGTCTGGCGAAAGGCGAGGAGGAGGAGGGCGGCACGTTCGGCTGTGGCTCTCTCACTGCCTCCCCCTCACTCTTGTTCCACGCATCGCCGCCAGGGCCCTGACACTTTCCCCAGACGCTGTTCCGTTCGTTCATAATCCAAACCACGTGAATGCCGTTATCGCACGTTATGCGGTTGGCACTTCCCACGAGGCTTTGAATGAGCGCAGGTGGTGGACCCGCCACTGGGCTCGTTAAGTACACCGTCTGTCTCCCCGTCTCCTCGTGCGGGCGCAACTTAGTCGGCAAGACGACGGGCTGTCGTTCCGTTTCTCTATTCGGCTCCAAGTTCGATTCCTGCCGGTGCCCTCAGTTTCTTTCATTTAGCCGGGCGTTTTCTGCTGTCGCGAACACAAAAATTTGCTTGGCTGGTAGAGGTATACTGCTTGGCATTAAAAAGCCTAATCAAACGTTGGGGAACGGCCAGGTCCAGCAAGCTTGCGTAAGCATTCAACAGACCCCAGTGCGTCGTGGCGGAGGACGGCAGACTAGAGCCCCGGATTTTCACAGGTAGCCGGCGGAAGACGAAGGCGTCTTCTTCACGGACGCCTCCGAAAACAAAGGGTCGAACCTGACAACCAGAATGGTGACAGCCGTGCAGAAGCTACTGAAGTGCCCACCGGCAGAAGTCAAGGACGTTGAAAAGGAACAGGAGCTGGCTATTGCACTGGCCCTCACCTTCCTTGCCGGACGCAAGTGGTCAAGGACTCGCAGCAAGCGTACGAAAGCTTCCAGTCTGCCTGAGTGCTATAATTCACACTACGGGACTAAAACACGAATAGCGCCCAAAAGGACAGATAGAACTAGTGTGGATCCCGGGCAATTCTGTGGTGAATGGCAACGGGGGGGAGGAGGGGGTTGTTTACCAGCAAGACCAAGCGTTGCCCTGAAGGGCCATGGTCGTTAAAGAGGCGAAAAACGAACCGATGCAGCCATTTTAAAGCGGAAGCTTTTTAGTGGGACCAGTGGAGTTCAGTCGAAAAACATTAGCCCCATCTTCCCGAAGGGAACGCTGAGTAGATGCGGAGCATCTCGGGGTTCCTTTGTGTTCGTAGTCGAATTTGGGGGCCCACTAACTGACGGGACTGTTGCTTTCATCACACTTCATAGGAAGAACGGAGTGAAGTGGAGTCAACCGCAGCAAGCGCTGAACTGAACGCGCGCAGCGCGCTACCCGATTTACATTCAAGGTTGAAGGAGAGGAGACGAGAGGAGCAGAGATGCGCCAGCGCCGAGCATGCGCCGCGAAAGCAGAAGCGAGAACGCGGGAGAAGCGAAAGCGAAGTGCACGCAGCTGGTACGAGAGGAGAAGTGGCGGGAGTATCACACAGCTGTGGGAGAGAGGGAAGGAGGAGAGTTGCGAATGCGCAGTGTGAGTGCGGACGCCGACGCGGGACATGCCCAGACTATAAGATGCTCCGCATCTAAAACTAATGTATTTCCCCATAGACCGGTTGGTCGACTGATAAGCTCTGATACGGTCTCTGGACACACGGCGCGTGCGTGAAACCGGGCTTCCACGCATCGATCACCCGGAAGAAGAGAAGAGAGAGAGAGAGAGACTCTTTAATGTGGGCTGGAGAGGTCAGCTCTGCTAGCGGCAGTGCTTGCTACGCCAGATGGGATGATTACAATGCAGTGAAGTGAATGTGAGAAATCGGAAAGCAGCAGCAATAGAGAGAAAACAAAAGTTGAATAAAAATGGCACGCAATGTAGTGCAAGGAAAAAACTCGAAATAAAGTTAAGCAAAAGACAAGAAAAATTGAGCGAATGGAGCCCAGGAACGCAGAGCGCCTAACAAGCAAAAGGAATCAAAGCGTACACAACGACGCAAACGCGTACAGACGTAGCCATGCGCACAATGGAACATTATACAAAGTTTTGTCTAGTCCCGAATCTCGCAAAAAACGCAGAAGAATCTTCGTCCCTAAATATGAGTCATTGTTGTTGTCCCAGGTCCAAGAAAGTGACACAACTGAAGGCTTGCTCCGCGTCGAACACGAGACAGGCAGCTCGCCGCTGTAACTCGCGCAGCGGAAAATCGCGGGCATATACACAACAAGTGCTCGGTAGTCTCGCGCACAGCGCACGTGGGGCACAGTGGTGAATCCTCCCACCCTATTCTGAACTTGAAGCTTCGGGTGTAAGCCACGTTGAGACGCAAACGATGCAGTACACCTTCAGACGCTTTGCTTAGGTCGGGTGGAACACGAATTTACAGAAAGGGTCAATTCCATGTAGAGGTGGATATCCGCTGCGAGGGTGCTGCCACTTCAACATTTGCTCTCTCCACCAGTTCGATAGATAAGGGCACAACCATCCTCTCGAGAGAAAGGAAGCTGTGTCGTGTTACGCAGAGAGTGGCCAGCGCTGGCGGCTGCATCAGATATTATATTTCCTTCTATTCCCGAATGACGAGGAAGCCATTGAAGCACAATGTAGTGGCCCGCGCGCACTACCGCTGTGTGGATTTCACTAATTTCACACACAAGCTGACTGCAGTGGTTGGACAGCCTTTTTAGAGCTTGCAAAGCACCCCGTGAGTCTAAGAAGATCACCCATCGTCGAGCATGATGTGCACCAATGAAATGAAGGGCAGCCCTTACAGCCGCTAGCTCAGTAGCGGTGGATGATGTTTTATGGCTCAGTTTTTTCCTGATTGTGCACTACCCGGAAGAAGTACAATAGTACACCTTTATTTCATTAACCTAGTATCGGTGTGTTTATATCGTTCGTAGTTGCGTTTACTTAGTGCGCGAAAAATTGTCGCGTTGGTTCCTTCCTCGTTCGTGATTTGGGTATCTTAAGGTTTGACGAGCAATAGGACGCACCTTCAGCGAATGCTGGACACACTTTTAGCTTTCGCGCTCCTCTCTCCTTTCTTCATGAAAATAGAATATTCAAAGAGGACGTGTGGTTCCCGACAGCACAAACAAAGCTCACGAGGGTAGAATAATCACGTACACGCAAATACAGCCAGGGTCCTGCCCGCCCCTACGAGCACCAAACCGAGTTCCCTCTCGCCGGTACCGAGGCCTCTTAACGGCGACGGCCGATATGCACCTCAGCCGCTGATACCTCGGCGTGACCAGCGAGATGCATGACGGCGCTGCGGCGGTTTGGCTTCGTGAAGGTGATTGCCGATGCTTTTTTGGGGGGGAAAAGTTCGACGCCGAAAGTCCCTCACCACGACCGCCGATAAAGCCTATATTAAATGTTATCTTACGCGGATAACCAGTACAGTCGTGTCCTTGGTTTTAGTATGGTTCCGGTATAAATAGAAGTGTAATGTGGGTTGGGCACAGCCATTCTAACATAGGTTGTGCAGGAAAGGAAGAAACATAAGCGCTGACCCAGAAATTGCCTCAAGTTGTTTATTATTGGCGCGGTGAAGTTTTAGCACGCATGCGCGGGCACATAAGGCTGCACCAACTTATGCTTACTCCTTTTCTGGGCATCTTACGTTAGAATGGCCATGCTCGGCCCGCATTCAACTTTTTTTTTTTACATCGGAACCATACCAAAGGCAAAAACGAGACTTCACTGGTTATCAGCGCCAGATAATGTCTAATATAGGCGTTGGCGGCAGTCGTGCCGAGGAAATTTCCGCGTCGAACCTGTCCCCCAAAATAAGGAAGCATTGTCAATAGTTTTCGCATGCCTAGCTGCCGCAGCGCCGTCCCCTAATCTCGCTGGTCACGCCGGTGGCAATCACCAGGCTGCGCTGCACGTATCGAAAGCCACGCGGTCGCGCGTTGTTGTTAACAGTTTTGACGACTGTACAGTGTGTCATAGCGTAGGCCCTGTCACGCGCACGCTAGGAGAGTGCAGATTTAGCCAGAAACGCATGCCTCCCCTCTCTGCCCCTCCCCCCATCACCACACATTCATCCAAATGAGAGGTGGCAGGTCTTACTGCCCTGCCCCGTCCTGGAGGGTCGGATCTGGCTGGCCATGAAAGGCCAGGTGGCGAAATAAGCACTAGGATTTTCGTGAGGAGGAAACCAATTCCTTCGGTGGTCACGGGTTCGATTCCCGGCCGCGGCGGCGCTTTTCTGTACGGCTAAAAGCACGCCCCTTTCGGCGCACGTTAAAGATCCCCAGGTGGTCAAAATAAACCCGGATCTGCCCTCCACTACGGCGCACCTGATTGCTTGCGTTGTGTCAGCACGTTAAACCCTACAATCAATCAATCAATCAATCAATCAATCAATCAATCAATCAATCAATCAATCAATCAATCAATCAATCAATCAATCAATCAATCAATCAATCAATCAATCAATCAATCAATCAATCAATCAATCAATCCAATCAATCAATTCCTTCAGTAATAGAGGAAGCACTGAAAGCATCTGGAATGACGTTTATTCTATCTCTACGAGAACTTTATGAACTTTATTCAGTCTTTAGTGTTTACTGAAAAATAAAAGGTACATACGGTGCGAATCCTCGGAGTAGTATTTTTAGTCACCAAATTTTTGCGAGATATGGCACTGCTGAGCTAACGTGCTACTTTTTTAGGAGCGGTGCACATTGGGACGTACTCTTATGAGTCGCGATAACAGCGTGCTGTACGCATAACACCGTTTATTTTTTTCTCCTAGGCCCTCTGCGCAGCGCAAGCTGGTGGCCATGACGCCGAAAAGCTGGGAGCTATTACGGGTGAAAAGTGGGAGAACGTAAGTGCCAATGAACCTACTGCAGGTTCAGCTGCCCTCGAAACCGATGGTGGTGTGTTTATCGCGATTTGCTTTGACCTATACGTGAAACAAACGCGAGAGGTGCGAGGATTTAAACACGCACCGGCCGGTGATTGTGCGAAATTCCAGCCTCCAGCTGCGGTTTTGGTGCGAATCGGTGGTACCCCCACTTTGGAGTGCTTCGGAAAAATCGAACTAAGGCATTGCGAGGAGGTTGAGACCTTAAGCGTGCGGGCTAGTGTGTGAAACATCTGGTATGTGGGGTAATTTCCATAGACTGCTACAGACCCAACACATACCCACACGCAAGACGCTTGCATGCCATCCATCATTTCTCCCTATGGTCCCCTCTGTATTCACTGCCAAGCCCCCAGCCACAATCAGTATTGTCCTGGAGGCCACCCAAGATCCAGACGTTCCCCCATTCCCAACCCTCACGTCAGCAGGGGCACTTATGCTGGCCAGCTTTTGTCCCTATACACAGCTATTGCTGGCGTAAGGGCGAAGACAGCCAGCCGCACCAGCGAAGTTTTTGTACTAAAGACCTCGACCACAAATATGCGCGCTCCAACTCCCATTAAAGTTCTGTCTGTCTGTCTGTCTGTCTAGTCTGTCTGTCTCCACCTCCAGGTAATCCGTTTAAACTTCTAGCAAGCGAGATAGCGAATTGCGTGGAGAGCACCCGCTCTCATTTTGATATTTTATGAGGACATTGTGTCATCCCACTGCACCGGCAGGTGGGAAGGCGTGGAAGACATGCTCATTTTTCACACTTTGTCGATTTATACTCCGCATCATGAGGACATCGGGGCAAGTCATATAGGGCTACTTCTGGAAGCCGAGTTCGAGGAGTGGTCCTGAAGAACACGACGGTGCGGAGTCCTTTGAAGAGACTCCGTTCGCTGCCCATGCGCTTGGATATGCCGAAGAAGGCGATCAAGCCAGCATTGAAGGAGCATTCAAGCGCCTGTAAAGGGACGAGGTCGTTCCTGATGGCGACGCTTCTTTAGAATACTTGCTCTACGTCGACTCCGGCATCGTCCCTACCGGGGAAGTGACATACGACTTCGTTGTATAGGACTGGGTGGGGAAACTCGGAAGGAGGCTCATCAAAGACAGCGACCCCGAGGACGGTGGAGACCCAAACAACCTCGAAGGGGCTGACGCAGTTGACGCCCTGCAGCGTTACGCGATTTCGACGGGTCAGCAAGGTGCTATGGAAGCCCTCTGGGCCTATGATCGCAGTGTGATGCCATGTGTCGCTGCGCAACAAGCGCAAGAGAAAGTCACCTGTCACTTCCGGAGAAATAGAAAGGGAGGTTTTAGAAGCACATTGGTAATGTTTCGGCTTTCCAGGTACAAAATGTTCGTGCAACATTGTATTGCCGTTTACATGCTGTGTGAAAAAAATGGCAGCATCTCCACTCCGTGGATGATGGCGAGGGTGCCGGAGTACGGGGACTCGAAATGACATCCAAGTTGCGCCCCGAGTGACATCCGATTTGCACCCCGACCGTCATTCGATTTGAGCCGTGAGTTGCACCTTGATTATTCCATAAATGAAACGGCAACTCACGGCTCAAATCGAATTTCGCTTAATTTTCGCTTGATGGTGGTGTGCGCACGGATGGACGCGGACGGGCATTGGGAGGTCCTAAGGTACTCCGCACCGTTACAGGCCAGGGAGTAAGCCGTTTGACTCTCGGGCACTGACTCAAGGTCGTAGCCCAATGGGTAAGACGCCTGACACTAGCTCTGTCTGGTCTACCAGACACAGGCTCGAATCCTGCCAGTTCCTGTGTGAATTTTTGCGATTGTAAATGCTATGCGCACGGACGCGGACGGACATTATGCGGTCCTAAGGTACTCCGCACCTAAAATCGCTGCAATCGCATGACTGTACCGTCGTCACCAGCCTTCGGTGTAGGTCGTATCACCTTGCAGTAGGCGGCTGTGAATATGTGCCACAATCAGGCTGCTCTGCATTTCAATTGATTCCTTTTTTTTAATTTCTCATGTCACTTCTTTTCCCTTTCAGCAAGCCTCCCCAGCCGATACAAGCGCGCCCGTCCAGCAGCACGGGGGTACGTAGTGATTTCTTCAAAATCAGTGTAGCGTATGCGTTAAGCGCTCCAGGGTGCTTGTGGTAGTGCACAGTTTGCACACCACGCTCTAGTGGTGATATATTTGTTATTTAAGTTTTATTTCATTCAATTTTTCGCCCTGTCACTAAAAGCGAGTAAACCGCAGTCGCTCCTAAGCACCTCCGTTTACCAGCCTAAAAAGAAATTGCCTGGCTTTACGGCCCACTGCAATTTTATCCCGCGATACGCCCTAAGTCGTTGCATCTGGTTTGGGATCTTCGACGTCGGTTGCAACGAGGAACGTTTCGCTCCCCGCCGTCTACAGAAGCGCCACGCAGTAGTAACTACTCTGACCTAGTGTCATTAGATAAGATAGAGAGTACCGTCACTGAGCCACACAAATAAGCAACGGCGGCCATTTCGGCGTTTATCAGTGTTGCCAGATTGGCGCTTCTGCGGCCTCACCACTAACTTTGACGAGGTCATTTGTAAACAACACTGCCGAAGACGCAGCAACACGGCATCTTCTAACACAATTATGCAGCTGAAATGCTGCGAAGCGCGTTATCTTTGATTCGCGTTCGGAAGGACGCCAGTCAGCGCGCAGCCGCTGCGCATAGAGGAGAAGCTGAGACTACCTCGGTTGACCGACAGAAAACGCAATATAAACAACACAATGGCGCTGCCCATCGACCGTCACAATGTAAACAAATGTCACGTGATGCGAACTGACCAATGATCTTGGCGGCGGCACGGAACAATACGAGAAAATAGTGCCAATACTCTGAAATTTTATCTAGTGACACTAGTCTGACCCAAGTGCGCGCTCACTCTGCAGTTCCGGCCGTTGTCCCGAGCCAGGCGCCGCCTAGCGAGGGAGACGCGGCGCAGCAGCCTTCTTCGGTACCAGGCGGCGGACCTCCAGCGGCGCCCTCCAGCCGGGCGCTTCTACCTGCGGGGTGCGCTGCTTCCGCTCCGCTGCACCGACACCGGGAACTTCGGGCCGTGAACAAACATGAAGGCGGCGTCGGCGCGCTTCCCTGGCCGGGTGACCTGCTCCTTCCTGAACATGTGGAAGCCCTGCACCGTGTTCTACGGCATCAGCCCCGACGGCCACGTCCGCGGCGTGCCCCTGAGCCTGGAGGAAAGGGACGCCCTGCGGCGCGGCATCGACTTCATGGTGGGCAACCTTCGGCCCCACCCGACCTCGACCAGCGTCCGCGTCGAATTTGTTCCCGCGCTGTGGTCCAAGTTGGAGTCCCGGAAGGAGGTGTTCTGGTACGTGGTCGAGGTGCACGTCCACGGGGTGCCCCGCACGGTGTACACCCTGTCGGACGGCGACTGCTTCCTGCGCAAGGACGGGGAGACGTACCAGGCGCACACGTTCGAGATCCGCTCGTGGGTGGTTCAGCAGGAGGAGGAGCACTACCTGCGCGGACTGGCGTCGCAGGAGAGTGAGGGCGCTGCAGGCGGCGACGGTCCTCCGCCTGGCGCTCCATCGGCGGGCGTGTGATCCGGGTTGCACCACGTCGCACAAGTTGGTGTCGAGAGGAGCTGGTCTTTGGCATTTCGTCGCACTGATTGCTGAATATTGTCACGTGTGAAACTGCGACATCTTCAGGCCCGTGTTCGCCCCTTCGTTTTACACTTCACGAAGAGGTCGCAGTTACACATGTGACAATATGTTCCCTCGGGGTGCACGGTTTTGGTTTGTTGCGTATTCCCCAGTTATTTTCTGTCGTGAGTATTGCCCATCGTGAAACGTTTGTGTGCGTCTTAGGTTTTAGGTGGTGGTTCCTCTGTGCGGGTTTTCTAGCGGGATCATTCATGGGTTGTGCTCACATCGTGGCGTTTCCTTTCAATTTCTTTCTCTACAGTTTATGGGATGCGTATTCCTATTTCCTATCGTGTTCATTGAGCGTTCGAAGGCCACAACTGCAAGTGAATACTCTACCTTGTCCCTTCTCTCGTCTCTTCCATAGAAAGTCCTCAACATTCGTGCCATCTGTGTACTGCAGCATGAGTGCGGTTTGGTCACTAAATAAAGCCCACTGTTGTGCCACCGGTTACTCTTTATTATGGCTAATGCCTATTCGTAATGTTCTGCGGCTTCTGCTTTTGTAGTAACACAGCCATGTATCTAGGCAGATTTCGAAAATTGAAGCCATTGGGAGATATGCGATTGCTTAAAACATCTGCCGTTCCTTATCGCCGTTGAAACTGCAGACAAACAGTTTTATTTGTCGATTTCTGCTGCTACGAGCTGCTCCCAACCAGCTAGACCTTCTATTGCGCCAGGAGTTTTGGACGGCACGCGAACTGTGGATCCGTCTCTGGACTGGGAAATGAGAGATATTAAGAGCTGATCATATCGCCTGCGGCGGTGGTAAACGACCCCGTTACCAGTCTCGCACATTTCAGCACAACATTGTTTGCTGATGGCAATGGCAGGCGCTGTGCACGGTAGGCGGTACCCACGCCACCACCGTAGGGACCGATAACTCATCGCCGCGTGCGTGAGCCATCGAAACAGGAACTGCTTGTGGTGACTCAGCGTTGTGATTCGGGGGGGGGGGGGGGGGTAGGTAAACGTTGAGTTGTGTGGGACGTTAGAAGCAATTTCAAACACCACGATGTGGGTACGAAACATGCGAAGATAACGTTACCTACGAGGAGACCTCAGTTCAAAACTTGGGACACGGTGGGGCTCGTTACTTCTACTAAGCTGTCTCAGCCTCCAAAGTTGATTCATTGATTGTAGGGTTTAACGCGCCGACGCAACGCAGGCGATGAGGCGCGCCGTAGTGGAGGGCTACGGATTAATTTTGAGCACATGGGGATCTTTATCGTGTGCCGAAATCTCGTACACACGGGCGTTCTTGCTTTTCGCCTCCATCAGAAAAGCGGCCGCCGCGGCCGGGAATCGAACCCGCGAAGCCTCCAAAGCTATTGCGGTGCGTTTCCTACGCCATTCAGCATGCTTCGGGGTTAAGTAGCTCAATGAAACTTCAAAGGGTTAGTTTTATCCTAGCAGATAACCGTATACGTCTTTCTCTCGCAGTGGTTTAGTGATTTTGTTGCAATTGCTTACGAGCGGCGGCTTCGTGTTATTTACCGATAATTGCCCGTAACAGCGGCTGAAATAATACTTACGATCATGTAGATGTATGACCAGTCAAAGCTTGTATAACGTAAACGCGCGATAATTCAAACTCAAAGGTACCCGAAGTTTTTGTTTGGATTAGCAAAAGTGTGACTTATCAGTTCTCATCAATAATACCCGGGACAACACCCCAACTTATGTTGCAATGAAACGTTTACATATATTTAATAATACAACATTCACGCTCATTAATGAAGTGTTATTCACACTTTGAAAAGCAAATCAAGAATGGGTGACTGCGTTGTCTTTGCGTGAGAGTTCAAAACAAACTTTTCGATGCCACCAAGGGCTGCTAGCTGCAGTGTATGCAGTTATCGGCTTTATTTGTGACTTTTAGTGATAGTATGAGGATTAAAATGCGTGGTTAGAAGCGGCAAAGGCGACGGATATTCTCTGGCAAAGACAAACAAAACGTACGAAACAAATTTACGCAATCGAGCAGTTTGAATTAAGCGGATTTAAAAGTACATTGAAAACATAGCGCTCCAACCAAAATTTTGAAATTTGTTCGAATTACGAGAAAGTTTGAATTATCGAGAGTCTACTGTAAATTGCATCGGGACAATTACGCTAAAACACCAGGTTGGCTTCTGTACCAATATATACCTCTTGTGGAAACCAATTTATTGATAGCAAAATGCAATTACCCGTTATATAAAACTCAACGGTGAACAATCTAGACCTAACAGCGTAGCCACTAATCTGGATTGGCCAGTGACGGTTACAGATGTCGTGAAAAGCTCACAAGCGACTCACGTATTCTCATTTGGGTAGCACATTCCCATCAATATTTTTCAGGTACCCACTCAAAGGAATTGGCCCATGACTCAGCTTTCGTCTGGGGCTCTGACAGCCGACCCACCAATTCCCATACGGCTGCGATGAAGATATTGCGTGGGTATAGTATGTCCGTTTCGCACAAACAGACGTAAGGAGTGTTATGGTATCTGAAGTTTTCATTTAATAATATTACCAAGCGAAAATTCTGAGCCAGCTGAGTGACTTCATGCAAGAAAGAAAACCAAACTCGCCACGTTGGTGCAGTCACGCAACTTTTCCGAAAGCCGCACCTGAAAAAAGGAACAACAAGATTCATGCTAAAATTGGCCGCAAGGACGGCTCTTTTGTTAGCGGAGTTGTACTTCTCTGTTAGTTCAGAATTACTGCAGTTAAACTGTAAACACCACAGGTGATGATGCGCGCCGTAGTGGAGGGCTCCGGATTAATTTTGACCACCTGGAGATCTTTAACGGGCGCCGAAATCTCGAATACACCGGCGTTTTTGCTTTTCGCCTCCATTAGAAAAGCGGCCGCCGCGGCTGGGAATCGAACGCGCGTCCTCGTTCTCACCAGCACAACGCCTTTCCACTGAGCTACCGCGGCGGGTAACGTTACAGAATTCCCGTCTGCTGTCAGTACACGGGTGCCTACGGAGGGAGCATGATTATAGAGAACGGCTGCAACTTTTGTTCAATCGAAACTATCCCGAGGCTTAATGAGAATTGGCCACTGAGGCGGCTATAACATCAGAGAAAGTTTCATCTACATTTTTTCAATTCTGAGCTCACTGTTTTAAGGTTGCAAATATTGGGCAATTCCCGTATACTGTCAATACAAGGGCGTACGGCAGGAAAACGGACAGCTCCATGTTTCCCCCTAGAAAGAAACTGGAGTCCCTTCCAGCTTCATTCAACTAATTAATTATGAAAGTATCCTCACTAGCAAACTAGAAACGTGTTCTGTTTCGTCCATTCCTTGGACTGCGCCCAGCTTCACGGGTCATCCTTCGCAGACTGGAAGGACACCGAATTTTTCTTCTTAAGTTCCCCTCACTGAAGTAGGATCTCGACAACATTTGTGTAGAGAGAGAAAGAGACAAGAGTAAACGTTCTTATCACGAAAAGCAGTGGGTGTGGGAAGTGGGGGGGGGGGGCAAGAGGTCATATATCAAATCTAACCACTGCGCAAAGCCACGCGCGAACTGAGGCAGTCGCGCAGATTGAAAGTGGTGGAGTTCCGCCGAAGATCAACTTGTCCGACCACGCCGGCAATCAAAGCCTTGCATAAAGCATTACAAGAGCCTTTGAGCAAGTGATGATAGCAAATCGCAGGTTCTTTCCCGTGCTGCAACAAAATACCGTGCTGCGCTTCAACGTTTTACCAGAAATGTTCCGACGCTCTCTTCAATCGAGTGCGGGCAGCACGTGTTTCGTTTAACATCTAGACATGTAGCACTCATCCTCTAAAATTGTTTTTACGGTTTCTTTCCGTTTTTTCAGCAGGCAGCCGGTCTTTAAAAAAATGGCCGCGTATCTCCTCCTTTCGTTGGAAATGTCGTTGAAAGACGATAGTCTTCGTCGACATTTGCCAAGTAAATGCCTACCTTCGCTTTCCCGCTAACCTCTCATGCTGTTCTTCTTCCGTCGCGCCTCTCCTGATGTAAACATGCAAAAGGTTTGTTCAAGTGAATTTAAATTTACCTCGTTCCACTGCTCCAGGCCGGGTGCCTGGACTCTATGGCCTGGATGCCTGCACTGCGTTACGGCGGAGATGTGAGTGAACCGAGACGCCTTACTACAACGTTTATCGAACGCGTTTCCCTAGTCCACGTGCGTTCCAAGCAGAACGTGGAACCTATCTAATGGAACCCTTCATAACTGTTGCCGCTTGATTTCTTATATTCCGCCAGAAGCTATAGTGGCTCGGGAAACAGCGGGCGACAGAGTGATTTTTTTTCCGCAGTGGATGTAGTACTTCATTTCGCCAAAATGAAGCATCCATTTATTTTTTAGAACATTGTAAATATCACTTAGGTATTGATTTTCTACCTTGTATTTGCGTAATGTCTTGTTCTTGTTCAACAATGTTGTCAAGTATAAACAGTGATACACCCGCCGCGGTGGCTCAGTGGCTAAGGCGTTGCGCTGCTGAGCACGAGGTCGCGGGTTCGATTCCCGGCCGCGGCTGCCGCTTTTCTGATGAAGGACGGCTACCAGGGGGCAATGCAGTTATGACGTGCCCCACATGAGCTCCTGCTTTTCCTCGCCGTTACCACGGACTCCAACCTCACCACGGCCTGATTTTGTTGTCAGTTGACGCCCTACAACTTCCGCTTTCGACTGACACCGGGATCTTCGTGCTACGGCTACTTTCGGCGGAGAAAGCGACCGCGACCTTCCCCTACAGGTGCGCTGGCCACGCTAAGCCTAACCCCGCCACTTCGCCTATCGGCACACCGCACTCTCCGCCGCGCACGTGCTCGTGCTCGTCGCCGCCAGAGCCAGCGCTGCAGCCGGCACCCAGGGGGGGATACAGCGTCGGCCATGCACAGCTCCGAGACGACCACTTTACCTGACGCTCCGGTCCCCCCACCCTCACAACAAGACGCTCCAATGGCCGCGGACGCCCAAGGTGACCCCATGGACACCCCAGCCGAAGGCGATATCGACCTCCCCGGGACTTCTACCACCACCGCAGACGACAACCAGTGGATAGAAGTACGTCGACGCCAACGAGCCCTTCGAACCCCAACTGCAGCCGATCCTCAAGGGTCCTCACCCACCGCCACAGCACGAAGCAATCACCTACGATCGCCACCGCCACCAGCCCCGCTTCCATCGGGAGACATCAAGATTGTCCTTCGACCCCGAGGCGGATTGGACTTGAACTCCCTCGACCCCCTCACCCTAGCCGCCCTCCTGCAAACGCAAGCCTTCCTTCCCCCCATCCGCAAGATCAAATAAGGCTACATCTGCGTGCCAACTTCGTTGTTATCAGCACTCCTCTGGAAGACCGCGCCCGTCAATATGCGGCGCTCAACAATCTCCGCATCAACAATACCAGTTATATCCCCTTGCAACACACGTGGCGGCACCAGCAAACTCAACTGCCAGCGTAGTATCCGGTCTTCCTTTGGACAAGAACGCTGGTGACATCCTCAGCGACCTGATACACCTTAACCCCCATCTTCACATCCTCGATGCGCGCCGCATGGCTCCTCCACCCTCACACAGATTACCTTCCATGGATCCAGGGTTCCTTATTGGATACGCTACCATATGGTAACACTACGCTGCACTCCCCTGAACCGCAAGACTGAACCCTGCCTGCACTGCTGGACCGTTGAACACCGGGCCGACGTATGCCCCTCACCGGCACTCGACAATCGCTGCACCATATGCGGCACTCTCAACCCTTCCCCGCAACACATGTGCCACCCTCGCTGCGTAATTTCTCCGGCCCTCACCCAACGGGCGACCCAGCTTGCCCACAGCGGCACCGAAGACCCCCGACCACCCGCCGCCGAATCATCGTGGACCGCTACAGCCCAGCGTTTTCGGCACCACAATGCAATCCCTCGTCTACGAAGACGGCTAACCTGACCAGCCGACCTCCCCAGACAGACCCGGGAACCCATTTCCAGCCATCCACCTTCATGCCAGCTACCAAGCCACCCCCACGGACATCGCCAGGGCGCCCTGTTTCTCAAGACTGCAACCCCAACCTACGCCCAGGTGAGCGCGCGAGGGCAGACACCCCTCCGTCCTCCTCCATGCCCCCACAGCACTTCCCCCCGCCCTTACTCCCTCAACACGAATCCCCCCTGACAGCAAGAGATACAAGCAATGCCAATGGACAGTTACTCCGAACTTAAAGTACCGAACTCAAACAGGAACTATTGAGCCCACCTACGAATGCACCACCTGCAAAGCGCCAGGCCACCGACCACACCACCCCCTCTCCCCTTACCATCCCACAACTTACCTCTCGCATAGAGGCTTTGGAAGCCCAGTTACAATCCCAAGCCTCTACCATCACCACCATCCTTAAAGCTTTAGAGAACCTCTCCTCCCAAATGTCCCGCATGGAAGCCAGCATCCAAAGTATAGCCCTCTCTCTCCAACCCTCCCAGCACCAACTTTCGTCTACCCGTGATAACTCGATCGACCCCTAAGCAGTTAGGTATCTGGCAGTGGAACTGCCGAGGCTTTAAGTCCAAACGCGCCCTTCTCACAACATACATTCACCACCACGACACACAACCCCACATCATAGCTCTGCAAGATAAGGGACCTAACGTCAAATGCACGGGGTATAAGACACTCCAAAAAGAATCAGAAATAGCATTACTGGTCCACCGCAATCTTACGGCCGATATTGTGGAGCCTAATGGTACTTTCCCTCCCCACATTCTTCTAAAAACTATCGCCAACGATTCGACCTGGACCATACTATAGATCCTCAACATTTACAGCACACCAAGATTACAGCACCGCTTTCATAAGCTCTTCAAAACCGCACTCGTAGATGCAGCTAATGCCCCCCTCCTCATCGTAGGAGATCTCAATGCTCCCCACCCCGCATGGAATTACCCCCGCACCCCGAAAAAAGGCCGTCTCCTCTGGGAAGACATTCACACTATGCCGGGGGGCCTCGCCCTAGAGAAACGAACCACACATACACACGCGCCTTGGCAATAGTGTACAACGCGACAGCACACCGGACCTAACGCTCACACATAACATCAAACGAACAACATGGTAACGCCTTGACGACACCCTCAATAGCGACCACTACATCATACAAATTCTTCCGCTCCCCTCACCACGCCCATGCAGACCCACCACATGCACCCTTGTTAATTGGCCGAAATTCCGCACCTTACGCAGTGAGACTGTTCAACTAACTTCCCTTCCGCAGGCATTTGACATTAATTCTTGGATTGAGACCCTCAAAGCCGACATCAATGCATGCACCACACAGTCTCCCATTACAGAAACTACACCGAACCCAGACGTGCACATGGTTCACCTCCTAGAAGCTCTTGCTAGTCTAACCCGGCGCTGGAAAAACAGCGTTACAACCGCCGCCTGCACCTCCGAATCGCACAACTCAAACAAGATATAGAGAAATACGCCCAGCACCTCCAGAGTTCACGCTGGAAAACCGTCTGCGATTCATTACACAATGGAACCAGTCTGAAACGCACCTGGAACCTCCTTCGCCACCTCCTCGACCCCACGACGACCAAAGCAGAAACTGCATCTCGGCTACGCTAGCACACAACCTATAGAACTCCCTCCCGAATCCCCTCGACACCATGCGCGATATCTACATTGGCCAACCACAACCCCTTTCTGCCCCCCACCCGCAATACCACGCACCCCCAACTCCGAACTAGACGCTCCTTTCACAAAAGCCGAGATTACGGCCACCCTGCACCACACAAATCGTAACACCACCCCAGGCCCAGACGGTATTACATATTCAGCTCTCCGAAACCTCGATACCGCGTCCATCGATACTTTGCTCGAACAATTTAACGACTGCTGGGCTCATAGTACGCTCCCAGAAACCTACCGCACAGCCACCGTTACCCTCATCCCGAAACCTCATAAACCACTAAATTCTCAAAATCTCAGACCCATTTCCCTCACCTCCTGCATCGGCAAACTCCTAGAACAAATGGTCCTCTCCAGATTAACTCAACATGTTGATGACATCGATGCTTACCCTCACAACATGTTCGGCTTTCGACGCCACCTCAGCCCCAACGACATTCACCTCCAACTCCACCAGCACCTATTATCGAATCCACCCGAACGAGACACTTCAGCTATACTAGCCGTAGACCTCACTAAGGCTTTCGACAATGTTAGCCATTCCGCTATTCTAGACAACCTCAATTCTTTGCAAGTCGGAGAGCGCTGCTATGGTTACGTACCAGCTTTCCTCACGGACCGCACAGCAACTCTCCGACTTGGTCCTTTGACGTCCTCTCAATTTCCGTTACCCGTCAAAAGCTCAATACTCTCCCCCACTCTTTTTAATGTAGATTTAATGCTCCTTGCTCGGCTCTCCTACAAATACCCACACTACACAGCGCTTTGTACGCCAACGATATAACAGTATGGATGTCACGAGGCAGCGACGCGCATATTCACCACACACTCCAACTAGCGGCCACAACAATCACAGCGACTACGGTGGCGGCAGGACTATCCTGCTCTCCCCACACATCACAGCTCCTTCTACTCCCACCCATCCACCGACCCAAACAATGGCCACACAACTTCCAAGTCGCTTTTTCGGGCTCTGCCATACCTCTAGCAAACCAAATCAAAGTACTATAGGCTCACTATCCAACAAAATCGACTCAACACAGACACCATCCACCAACTCAAGACCCACGCAGACCAAATTTCGGGACTTCTACGGCGCGTCACCGCGCGAGGACATGGCCCTAGTGAGTCAGACCGCCTCAAGAATACCCACGCCCTTTTCACCCCACGCATCACGAATACCCTACCATATCTCGCCATCACCCGCACCGAAATGACACGAACAGAGGCCATACAACGCGCACTATATCGCCGTACGACCTCAGCGCTGCTTCCGAAGCTCTCCTCCACACGGGCACCTTTAACACACCATCCGAACTTCTAGAAGCACACCGACAGCCCAACTATCCCGATAGAAAATAGCCAGCGCAAGGAAGACGAGGACGAGGAAGGTAGCAGACACAGCGCGGCGCTGTGTCTGTTACCTTCCTCGTCCTCGTCTTCCTTGCGCTGGCTATTTTCTATCACCATGAACCAATACCAACTCGCCCACTTGCCATCCTGTGTCCAACTATCCCGCCTTGCCCTAACCCAAACCGGCAGAACCGTCCTCTTCTCCTCAAAATCAACCCGCCAATCCACCACTTCCCACCCCTCGTCATCCCTCCAGAATATCGAGAGGTTCTCTATCCCCTCCCTATCCCCCGCAACGTGCACCCCACCTACCACACAAACCGTCGCCTGGCGCGAGCACGATACCATGCCCAACACTTCCCTCCCTCCTCGGACACGGTATACGTTGATGCTGCAGAACAGCAACCCCGCCATACATACATTATAGCAGCAGTGAACCACACCCCAACCCCTCAAACTCAGCCTCCATCCAGCTGCAATTGCCCTGGCCACCACTCTCCACCCCACCCCTACCTCATATTACGGATTCACAAACGGCCGTCAGAATTTCTGCAGGGGCATCATTTCGCCCCTCGCCCACAAATTTTCTCTGCTCACCACCCCCCTCCTGACCGCACCATCTCCCTTTTGTGGACTCCTGGCCATATGGGCTTTGGCGGCGCGGAGAAGGCACACGAGGTGGCCCGAGCTTTGATACACCGGACCCCTCAGCAGAGCCCCCTCCTCGCTTCGCTTCACATCCCCCTCCTCACCTAGAGCCACTGCTCACCTTCCGTGAAATCACCCTCCATCACAGGCTTTCACGCACCACCCTTCCACCCCCTCACCCCTCGTTATCCCACGTTGAATCATCCCTCTGGAGACAGATCCAAACCCATTCCCTCCCCACTCGATCAATTCTCCCCCACATATTGCCATTCCCGTTTCCCACTCCCACTTGTCCCCACTGGGGACTACGAAGACACGCCCCACGCCATCTGGCACTGCCCCGCCTGCTTCCTCTTCCCCTAACCAACTCCCCCCGACTCCTGGCTGTCTGCCCTCGCGCGCTCGGACGCCCTGTCCCAGTGCGCCCTGGTCGACAGGGCTCGGGCCTATAAAGCTGAGCTTCCACGGCTCAACCGTCCGACACTAAGCCTGGCCAGGAATAAAACGTGTTTCTCCTCTTTCTCTCTCTGAAAAAAATTTAAACACAGCGCTAAGCGCCGTAAAAAGAAGAAATAAAAGGCAACACTAAGGAAGAGCAACCGCCGCATATCAGAGCCAAATAAATGAAATAATTAAGAGCAATGATCGCTGAGTGGTGTCGGGAAGCGGGACAAACGGTGTTCGGCGCCATTTTTCACATCAACGCGGGTTAGAGAACATTCGTCAACTTCTTTTCCTTCGGGCACATTCCTCGAGGGTGCTTCGTTTGTTACAGGCACGCCGTCAGGAAGTCCGTCCATTCTCTCTGCCCGCCCGCCATTTTACGGAACTCCCGTGCCGGAGCGTTCATTAAAGCACGAAGCCAGAAGTCCTGGCAGCAACGAGTACGCAGGATCCGCAGACCCAGCGGCATTGATTGCCTCAGCGGGTGCCGTGCGGGCACATATCAGGACCCACGCCAGAAGGACGGGCCTGACTCGCCCTGATCAACAGGGGGCGGTATCACGAGCATTTTAAGCAGAAAGAAGTACGGAGATGCATGGCCATGAGTATGTTCCCTGGGAATTCTAGTTTGTTCTGATATTGACATGTGTAGCCTTGTGGGTCAGGTACCGTGCCAGACTGAAGTTATGTGTCAACCTGAAAGAATTTCGTTTGTATATTTCCATCCGACATAGTACTAATCTTGATCCGATGCGCCGAATTTATTTCTACAAAATATTGATGCAAGAGCCATTAGTGGATCATAAAATGCGAGGGCATCTCATCCCTTGTGGTTTACCCCGAATCGCATGCTTCGCCCGGTTTTAGAAACGTGGAACGCAGCGCTTCTCGCACGCCCTTCGCACATCATGCCAACCGTACTACGCGTTCAAACTGATTCTGGCCCCGCTTGCTTGCTTTAGCCGGGGCATTGGCTGCCAATTTGGCTTCTTTTCTTGCCCACCATTATCGGCATTACGCCGCCGTCCTTTCCATTCTATCCTCTTTTGCCGCCTACTTAGCCTTGCACTTGCCGCGAATTCCATTTTACAACGTGTACAAGCGGTAATGCGGCGCGTCAAGTCGTGCGACGACCGTTTCGGGTGAAAGGTGGGTGAAACTTCGCGTTAAGTTCGGGCCCCTCCCTTAATAATTAAAACCGCCCGGCAACTAGATATCTTCCGCTGGGGTTAGCTTGTTTACCTGTATTGTGTTTGTTTCCCCGCCGGCCGAGCTGGGTTAGGCGCGAGGGGGGTAAGGAGAAACCGCGGAGGCTTTTGTTATTCGCCGCGCTTTTGTGTCCACCCGACGAGCGGGCCCGGAGACGACGCATACAAACGCGTCGGTCACTCCATAATAGCTGAAAGCGATGTAAGCTTTATAAGAAGGATTCCCTTGCGAGAAGCCGGCGGAGGGGGACCGTTGACATTTTAACGAGCGCGATTACCGCCACAAGAATCCCCGAAACGGACGGGAGCTGAGGGTCGTCAAGGGGTCAAACTTGGTCAAACATTGGTCACCGGTCACCAGACGTTCAGTCTATGACAGTTGCACTGCTCAAAGTTACTGGCGAAGTTGC
This sequence comes from Haemaphysalis longicornis, assembly GCA_013339765.2. Classification (NCBI taxonomy): domain Eukaryota; kingdom Metazoa; phylum Arthropoda; class Arachnida; order Ixodida; family Ixodidae; genus Haemaphysalis; species Haemaphysalis longicornis. The sequence continues at coordinate 46,709 of JABSTR010000161.1, forward strand.
CATTCGTCACACATCTGAGTTTGGCGACTCGGCGGCTGGGACGCGTCAATAGGTAGGCGACCAGGCTTTGTAAGGCGCTCCACGTGTCTACAGAGTAAAGGAATTTTGGCGGCGTGGAGAACAAACATAAGCGTGCATGGTTAGGTCTGCTATTCCCGGAGTTGGGTCTGCTTTTTGTTGATTGGTTTTCACTTCTGTTATATTGTGTTTTGCGGAATACCTTCGGGTTTCGATGTGCCAGTGAGAGAGAGTGGTGGGTCACGTGACTATTTTGAACTCACCTAAGCTTGTTTGTCACGGTGGCCAATCAGTGGCCTAGTGTGGGCTAATGAATGAGCCATCCTCACTCTCAAGTGGTGACGTCCCGTTTGTGGGCGGGGTTTTAATGGTAAAACCGACGAGATTGATGTATAGAGGGTTGAACAGAAGAGACAGAAGGAGGGAGAGCCCGAACTGGAGGGTCTTGCCCGACCTCTTTGCTGCGATCACGAGCCATGAGAGATGTAAATACTTAATGTAAATAAAGTCTCCACACTGTATATTTGCGTTAGCTTATAGTAGACCGTCGTCGGCTACGTGCCATCAGCCAACGAGCCCACCCGGACAGAATTCGTCGCTTCATCGGATCAGCGATCATCGACTTCAGCGACCGATCCACTATCATCTGAAGTTTAACTCTTCGCCTCGACTTGTTTTCTCCCTAGCAACACTAGTTCATTTTACAAGCTACGTGCAGCACCGCAGATGCTACATGGCTCCCAATCAAACCGCCTAATCAGCGCTTACAGCCAGCCGTGAAATACCCAGAAATCCAGCTGACGAAAAAAGGATAGAAGCTTACGGGCCTCGTAGGGACTTTCCGTCCAACTGAAGGGCAAGTAAAAACCCCGTCAGTCAGCCTGGTGGCCTCGGCACGCTGCATGCAGTCTGCGAAATAGGCGGACATCGGTGCAAACGCACTGCTAGAGGGTGGGCTGACGTTTGCTCCTCTCCATACGCTCTCTCAGGACTTAAGGGCGCGTTACTATGTCCACCTGTACGCAGATCGACAGCACCAATATTTGCGAAAATGCCCCATCTACTGGTCATACAATAAAAGAACGATACCACTAAAGACAGACTTTCTATCACAGACGAAATTTAGGCTGCAATGCAACGCCTTGTGTATTCCCCAACTTCTGGGGACAGGGGATTACCTAACATATGCCAGCCCTTGGCGCCACAAAGGACAGCTATGACGCTGAGCTGTTTCACGTCTGGAATACCACACATTTAGTTGGCACCCTCCCCTCATTCGTACGTACAAAGTAGTCTGGGGAGCATACGTACGCCGATACTATCATAATAAGCGCGGAAAACTGGCGTTATAGCTCCCTCGGCGGCGATATCCCACAAAAGCAAACGATTGGTTAGCATGCGTTACCTCGAGCGGGCTCTACGGGAGCACCATTCCCGCAAAATACGGGCACACACGCGCTCATTCGAATTCTTCGAAGAAGATGACGACGACTCTGTCAAGCCGTCCCTCCACAATCCAAAGAGAGAGCCACCGGACTAGCTGACGAAGAAGTGCAAGTCTACCGAGGCGAGGAAGGAAGGAAGGATAACACACTGCATGAAAGGCAGGGAGGTTAACCAGGTTACAGTCCGGTTGGCTACCCTACGCATGGGAAGTGGGGAAGGAGGGATTTAAAGAGAAAGAAAGAGTATTGAAAAGACAGGAATAGAGCTTGAGGAGCAAGAAAAGAAAAATTAGAGATAACTACAAAAGCAAAACAATAGGCGCTAATAAAGCTTAAACTGAAACGGTAAACAAACCAAATAACAAATGAACAATGGTGCACAGTGTCTCTACAATCGTTCAGACAGGCCTGTGTCTTTTAAGAACCGAAGTAGTGCTTTTGAGGACACGCTACAAGATGATTCGCCCTACGTGGCTGTGCGGTTGGAAGACGACGACGAAAGAGATGGCGACGATTGCTACTGAATAAAACACTGCACAGTCCAAAACGACTTTGCATTGATTGGGTCCGGCTACTTTCACTCTCCTGGGATCAGCTGTCAGTGTGGCGAGAAGCTAGGTCGACCCAGCTTTGTTCTTTGTTTTTCCGCCATTGCATCCCTAATGCAAGCTGCGCCATTGCTTTTACATACCCTTTCTTCCTCTTTTCAGTCCATTTTTTTCCACTTCCCATGTACAGGGTAGCCAACCGGAGCCTTCTCTGGTTAACCTGCCATGCCTTTCCTGTACTGTATTATTCTTCTTCTCTTCCTCCCTCCCTCCCTCCATCCCTCCCTCCCCTCCCTCTCTCACCCCTCTCTCCTTGCCTCCGTTTCTCTTGCCTTCCCAGCCATGCATTTTGTATAGTGGTGAAGCCGACATTAACCAGTTCAGTATAAAGACAAGCAGCTGGAAACAATGTTTTGTCATTACTATACAATTTTTAGAATTTCCGTACCCTGTTAGTTGTACCAACGGACCCTGGGAGCACAGGAAAGGCCACCTCCAAGTTCAAGGTCTATATTCTAGGGAAGGAACGTGCCATCGAAGTTTACTGCTTGCGAAAAAAAAATGAATCAACGAGTTATGTCGACAGAGGCTATTTGGTATGCCATCAATTGAATTAGTTTTAAAAGCCCAGAACGACTTCCGTATATAGATAATGATAAGACAGAGGCGCCTCTGACAGACACAGGTGCATCGGTTCTATCAATATCTTTTTTTCCTGAAGTCGTGTTGGCCCTGAACCTAATCCAAACCTAAGAGTCCAAAAGCTCCACTAAAACATGGCAGTTCTCGCAAAACAATCCACTAAAATGGCACTGCGAAAGAACAGACAAAGCTGCTCTTTCTTACTACAAACCCTGAAGAATTCGTAGGTGTGGTTTCTTGGCGGATCACCTCTACAAAAACGTTGAGGGCGGGGATGACGATCATTTTGTGACGCTCATGATTTAAAATGTGTCATTCACCAAGGATCATTACTATAATCAAAGCTAAAGGTTCAAAATTTTGCTCTCATTCTCTCTCTCACACTCGGACAGAAATTGAACAGATATTTGTTGTACACCATGACCATGACAAAACCTACGGGGGACATACACTTCTACCCGTTATTGCTTAGTCAATAGGATGTGCGGAAGGGTTTATTATAACGCATGCATGGGGGATGGTATCACCAGCGGCGGCCAGGAGCAAAGGTTCTTCCTTCTGAGTTTTCAGAAGAAGCGGACGTCGATCAGAAGCATTTTAGGCTGACGTACTCTTGAGCACTCTGTTTTAACTCTTTCCCGTTTTCATTTCAAACTTTCACAGGCAAACGTAACAACGGCTTCCAAGACGAGCAATGTGTACTCACGTAATCGTGCCGTAAAATCGTGTTCTCACGTAATCGAGAGAGAGCACAAACCTGTATGGAAACAGCCTCATGGGTAATACAATAGATCTTTTCATCGATGGTGTCCCGTAAATGCGGCTCCGCTTGTCTGCTCCAGGGAACTTCGACGACTGAAGCTAAACAAGGTATCAGCCCGGCTATTGTATCCCTTCGGAGCAAGTGTACTGCAGCAGTTTGTACAGCTTTGCTCAAAACATTATTGTGGAGGCTGGGCGCCACAGAAGACGCGCTTTTCAGGCGGTTCTCAACATACAGCCTTACTGCACTGCATGGGATAAGAAAATTAACTCCACATCGTCCCGTGCACATTTTTTATTCTCCCCGCTCTCCCAAATAACAAAGATGAAGAGACTTTGACATACCTCGCGCTACGCACCCTATATGCGGTGGCAAAAACCTGTGCCTACAGTGCGGGGCCTAATAGCTTACCACCAAGATTACATGCCCGCTTACTAGCCACACCCTCAAAATATGGCACCAACTATACCACAATCATGTGGCCCAAACTACGGCCCACCGTCGCCTCTCCGGTGCACCCAACGGCGTTCTAGCGGTTTGCAAACCGCGAGAAAGTCGTGGAAACAGTTTGTTGGAGTTTTAGGCTAAACTGTGTCGACATCAAGTGCTAAAGGGTTTTTGCTTTCCTTCGACTAAATGTACACTTCTGCGGCGAGAAATGGCTTACGTATTTTTTTTAGTTCGAGTAATCGCATGTGAGCCCCATAGCAACGAAAAAAAACCCGCCCGCATCTTCCCACGGCGGGAACTCAAGTAAATGCGTCGCAGAGTGGTGGGGGTATCGCGTGAATGTTGCGTAATTGGGTATGATTTGGGAATGCTTAATTGTTATTTCGTCTTTATTATTCTTATTTATTGAATGAAGAGAAGCGAAGGCAAGGAGTGTAAAGTTAAAGTCTGTCTTTATTGCTTGGTGCCGTCGTTGTATTGGACGGAGAGGATGACTGCTTTGTGGTCGCTAAAGTGCACTGTCAAGGGGTCTTTGAGGAGCGGTCGTGCGATTGCGTAACTGGTGAAGACGTTGCTTCCATCGCATCTACTCGAGTCAAGCAAAGCGTCAAGTCAAGCGAAAGCCAAGCAAAGACGTCCTTGACTGAATTCCGAGCGCGCGCTCCGCCGCTTATATACACACCGCCCGCGTTCGAGGGAGAGGAGTACGGGGAGAGACGCGCATGCGCACACTTCCGTACACAAGCGCGCGAACTTTCCACGCACCCACCACGCTGTTATCACGTGTACACGCCCTGCCGCCGTTACTGTTGAGCGCGACGCAGCGCACGGGTAGCTACGACGCATGCGCGCCCAGACGCGCTCCCCCCGCACCGCCGCAGCTGTTGTTGAGAGCGACGGAGCGCACGGGGTACACGCGCTCCTCCCGCGCCGCCGCATCTGTTGTTGAGAGCGAGGAGGGTACGGGGGAGAGACCCGCACCTGCGCCTCGATGCGACGCGCATGCGCAGTGAGCGTGTGGACGGCGCCCACGCCGAAGCGCGACATCGTGCGACTGAAAAAGGCTCCGCATTTAAAAGCGACGAAAGCGCGGCAGTCCCACGAGGCTGTAAAACCACGCGTGGCCGCGTAGTTCACACCTGCTTTATAAATCACACGCTGCCAGCGCCCGCGCACGTGGCCACTCAGTACGGCGAGAGCAGCCGCGGCAACCACGACCGGACGCGGATGTCAATGTCGCTCTCTACCGGTGGGCGTGATTCCCGGATGATTCCTCTGTTGCGAGCAGTGGTAGATTGGAACGCTTGCCGCCGTAAAAAACCGCGCCGCTCCGTTTGTCTTAACTCATTGCTTCGTGCGAGAAAAACATTACATTAGGGGCATTGTGTCTGGTAGGCATGTAATTTCTTAAAGGTCCATGCAACACATTACAGCTTTTTTTTCAAAATCTGAAATAGTTTCCGACCGTGGTCAAGATGCGCATCTAGTATTGACATTAGGCGACCGCGAAGTACTGCAGCTAATATTACTGCTCCACACCTTCAGGCAAAACATCATGACGAGACTACGACCTCGGGTTTCGTGCCACAATAAAACCCCTTCAAAAGTCGCGAAAATATCTTTACTAATACGCCTTATGCAAAACGCAGCATACACCCCTGACGTCATAAGTAAATTTTGCGATGCGGCTACGGCTCTAAATCAGCACCCACGTGCACCTTCTGGAGGGCACAAGTAGGCCGGACGCGTACCATTTAATATAACGCAGCAAAATCTTCGGCAAGGGCATGGCTTCCTTGCTCAAGCAACAGCAAACCCCTACTTACCTAAATGACGATCCCCGATTTGTGTGCAGAGAACCATCTTTGCTCAATGAATTTGGACGCTACGCGATGAAAACCGGTTTCTTTAAAGCAGTCTGAGACGAGCCTGCAAAACCCCCTCAAGGACATCTAAGACTGCCACCCAACTATCACCTGCCTACAACCCTCCCTTTTTGCTACAAGCACCCTGATGAAATTAAGTTTCCCATTCAAACATTCAGATAACTTGCAGACGTGTCTAAAATTATTTTCTTATTTCTTTCTGCCTGTACGTTGTTTCCGTGCTGCACTAACGTCACTGAAGCAGTATCGTGGCAATCGGTTGCAGAATAAATCGGCCGATAACACCTTTAAAGCATATCTCTAGAAAAGAGAAGCAGAAGCAGAAAATACGTGTCTTCTGTGCGAGAATGATGCAGTACCCCTCTGTCTTGGCGGTAAATACAGTGTGCACATTGCTTCCAAGTGCGAAGGAAAACTTTAAAGTGTTTATCGGCAGTTTTACAGCGTCCCCTTAGGTTTTTGGGGATGTGTAAAAGTAGCAACGCAGACGAGACAAAAAAAAGACGGATTCACAAAAGGCAAGCGTGAACGAACAACTGAACGCAGTTTATTGCAGCATGACATTGTGCGTAAAAAGGGAAGAAGGAATAGAGATGTTATCACAAAACACAAGGTCCGACGGCAATAACATGTCAAACGGCGGGTGTCGATACACCGCCAGCCAGTCATGGCGAGTACTCAGTTTTTACGTTTCTTTAACTACACGTTTTCTCTTGCTGATTCTGAAGGCCTGAGAAATTTCAAGCTCTATTTTTATTGGATAAGGCGTGAGGATCACACGATCATTGAACAGTTGAGCGCAGCCGAGGGAAGAGCAGTATTTAAACGGTATAACTGTCAGCAAAGTGGCATTACATGAGTGATCTGTAAGCAAATAATTGAGGCTTTGACCCATGCGTCCTATCTAAATTCGTCCGCACAACAACACAATCTCGTAAACGTCGTTGTCCACACAGTTGACGTGGCATGTTAAAGGGCTTCTTTACGCACGTGTGTGTCTTCGGACCTTAATAGTTGACACGCTGAGTTGATCAGTTTTTTTAGAAAAAAAACACAAACCGTGCGGCCGCCTTGCTAAAAACATTATGAATGCATGGCTTACGCTTTGAACGTACGGTAATAAGGCTGCGTTGGCTGTCTCTCTGCTGAGGACACTTCTCCGGGGCGCTCGAGGAAAGAAAGTTGTCTAATATTGTGGATAAAGCCCACAGAGTCCATCGTATACAGGAAAGACTTCAAGCGATGGACTTGGGCCGTGTGAAACTCTTTTGCACATTATGGGGAGGAAGATCGGTTGAGACAACTCCAACTCCTATCTCTAGAAATCCTGTTAGTGTGCGCCGAAGTGGAGGATGATGAAAACACCCTTCTCATGCTTCCAGCTGCGTGCCGTCTTTCCACAGAACAACATAAAATCCAAAAAACCTCAGCTGGCTAACCGTAGGCAGTTTCATAGCCAAGGTGCATGCATGGAGGAGTGACACAGGCCATACCAAGAAATCACCTCAACATATTCGCTAATTGTCACTCTGGAAATCTCAAACTTTCGAAATCGTCAACAAACCGAAACAATTCTTCAAACGGCGCTTCTGAAGGCTTGCCCACGCTGGAAACGACCAGCGAACCCGTCAAGACAGGAGTACGGCACAATTCAATGCAGATGCCGTGCTTTGGATGCACAGTGTCCAGCATGGCGTAGCCAACGTAGAGCGTAAGTAGCGCCGCAACACTCACCAAAGGCGGAAATGTCTGGTGTCAAATGAATTCTATAATCTTCGCAAATAGGGTACTAAGGGAATAACTAATAGATGTCTTTAGCGTCAGTCAAGAAGGACCCAACTCGTTCCTGCAAGTCGAGTAAGGAATTGCCGAGTTAAGGGGACGTGGCATCCACGTGGACAAGATGAAGGCCGAGCCTTCCTGCTGATGCAGCCAGTTTTTTTCCAAGTGCATGTCGCTCCGCCATTAAATCGTCAGATTCTTTTTTTTGGCTCACTGGGCGTCTTCGGCACAACCATGGTCAAGTGTAATTCAAAAGGTACGGTATTAAATGATTTAGGTGTTAACAAGTGGACGGGGTCAAACCCGTCACTTGGCGTGAGCCATGGGTAAGTCAAATTGAGCATAGTGGTGGTGATGCTGAACTGTGGTGGAGGGAACTTATTTGAGTTTGTATTAAGTCTAAACATAGTGGTTTCAGTTGTCTACCAAAGACACCGCCCCGTGGCAGTCTAAATAAAGCTAATTCTGTGCTTTACTACTCACAGCGTGACCGACGAGACAAACACTAGAATAATCAGAGGATAAGCGCTATTCTTCAGTCTGTCTTGTCTGTCACGCTGTGATTAGTTATAAAACACTACAAACTCGCACAATTTGCAACTGTCCTACTTCTGAACGTGTGTGTTGTTGACGTTGACTGAGATATCTTGGTAAACACTGCGCGGTTCAACTACGACCAGCGTTCCTGTATTATAACTGGTGCAAAACTTGTTTGTGTCCACAATTCGGCTTAAAAAAGGACCTATGCATTTCATTTTCTTTCCAAAAGAGCAAGAAGGGTCGGTCAGTTCAATTAGCTGGTCAAATATCCCCTAGGCTCGTCAGTAAGGAACCGAGGAAGGCAGAAGAGAGAAAAAAAAGCAAGCATACACACTAACGTCATCCCGAGCGCTTCTAACAACACCGAAATGGCAGACATCGTAGCCAGTTAAAACGTGCTCAATGCGGTATCATTCGCCCCCACGCGGCAACGTGTAGGGTCTCAAAAGTCGACGAGGTAACATCAAGTGCTATCTAAACTCTGAAAGGGGGGCTAGAAGGAAATGCCGTTACTGTATCATTTGCATAACTCTCACACTTTCAACACGACGAAGAACGCTGCTTCTAGTGCAGTGCGGAAAGAATGCATTGAAGTTCATCACATAACCTCACAAACTTTGCCACTTCATTGTGCTCGTCCTCTGCGCTATAGAGGAGAAGGAACTACGAGGCACAGGCTTCGTCAAGGCCAAGATATCTTTTTGCCTGTTTCCTCAGCATAACTATTATGTTAGAATAAACATTATTTTGTCTTCGAAAAAAAAAGAAAAAAAATTGGCCGCGTATCTGCTCCTTTCGTTGCAAATGTCGTCAAAAGACGATAGTCTTTGCAGACATTTGGCAAGGAAATGCCGCCCTTTGCTTTCCCGCTCACCTCTCATGCTGTTTCCATTCTGTCGCGCTCATCCCAAGGTAAACACACTAAATGTTTGCTCAAGACGATTTGAATTTCCCGCGTTCCACTGCTACAGGCGGGGTTCCTTGATGCCAGCGCTGCAATACGGCGGAGACGCGCGCGTGAATCTAGGCGGCCGACTTCAAGGTTTATAGAAACGCGTTGCCGTGCTCCACGTGCGTTCCAAGCAGAACGTGAAATCTAGCTAGTGGAACCTTTCTTTGCCCTTGCCGCGTGATTTCTCATATGCCGCCAGGAGGTGCCGCGGGCAACAGCAGGCGGTACGCGTTGTTCTGCAGTAGATGTAGAATATAATTTGCTATCGAAAACCAAGCATCAAGCAATTTTTAATAAAGAAAACGGTAAATATCTTTGCGTACTACTTTCCTCTTAATATTTGCGTAATGTCTTGTCTGTTGAACAAACAATAGTTGACCAGTATGATACATAAAACCGGGCTTAGACGTTCCAAAATTGGCTGGGAGTATATAAGACTATTGCGCAGTAAGCATTCTACTGTCGGGTGGCTGAATCGAGTACAGACAGAAAGACGGACACAGACCAGACAGATACAGACAGACCAAATAAAACATGACAAGAGAAAATACAACCCAATTTGAAAGAACTCGGGATTCAGTTCTCATCAGCTATTAGCCATGTTTTCTTTGAAGAAGTATTTATCAATTTTTCGCCACAGTGACGTGTTTGCGAACGTTAAACAATAAAACATAATTTTCAGTGCGTTAACTGCCACGTGATACGGTCAAATGGGACTGAATTCAGACGTTCGTCAGTGTCGTCGCGACAGGCAGAGGCGGCTCAATCGCACAAGGTTTGACTTCAGAAAAGTGCGGGAAAGAGCGGCGGGACCTTTCCGACAGAAGACATGATAGCGACGTTTTCACTACGCAGCAATAAACCAAATGTTCATGGGTTTAAGTAGCCCATGAAAGATATCGTCCTTAAAAAATAAACTGTCAGGGCTCTGCTGTATCGAGTGTCTGATACTCGTTCTTGCAGAATGGCTATACGTGGCGGTGATCCTTTGAGAACGTCAACAAGCGCGTTCCTTGTCCGATTACCGGAGGCCATTCGGAACGGCCAAGTTATTGGATACCAGTTGGCCGCTCGGCACGTGCGTTCACTCTGTTCTTTTGCGGCGAGGTAGGTAATGTAAAAGCCGAGCACAACACCTCGCTTCCTGTGGTGTTACAGACTTTCTCCGGTTCCAACTCTTCAAGGGTTCGGCCTTGCATTCTTGTCACGCGCTTGCAGGCTTCCGATTATGGCAAACATCCTTTTCGGCACGATATGCCTCTGCCAGTCGTGCTGAGCCGAATAAGTCCGTACACGTACGCAATACCGAATGAGAAGTGTACAGTGCGCCTGGATGCAATATCTCGGAAAAGGAGTCCAGTGGAAGCGTTTGGGTTGTCTACTGGTACGTCAGCCCAGCTCCACGTCAGTTGCGTAAAAAAACTGAAAATACCACGCTCAGACAAAGTTAAGTGTCTTTTCGCATAATTCTGCCAGTGACCACTGCTGCGGCTTAAGCAGGGGAGATTTCATCTCTTGTTGTCATTGCTGTTGCCCAGGAATTATTGTTGCGTGAACGGTAAGACAACGAGATCCTTTTTGTCAAATCAGCTTTTTGGGCATCCCCGCCACACCCATGAACCGTAAATGAATTTTCCTATCAGAAATGGGTGTGCAGAAATATTTGCCACTGCTTCCATGGCGCGTCTTCGGAATTCCCCAATGTATCTGTACAGTAGAGAGAATAGATAGTATATCGAACAGCAACAATTATCATATGAACAATCCAACAATGTCTGGCTTTAAACATATTGAAACATGACCAGCTTTTTGTCTGATTTGTGCAACAGTCAGTTTTCCATGCCAGACTGGATATTCAGCATTTCATGGAGAAACTTGAACTGTTGAAAAAAAACGGCAGCACAGAAAACTCTCACAAAGTCAAACTGATTGGCCCTATATATAGAATAACACTGCCTATAACCTCACAGTTCTCCAGGGAAATCAGCGTTACCGCCCTAAAACAATCAATCGAACTGCCATCCCTCGCGTCACGCCGCCTCGTCTCATCTCACGCCTATGCACAGTTTCTTCTTCCGGCCGCACAGTGCTCTTCCGGCCGCAACAAAATTTACAGCCCCAAACAGAACTTCTCGCCACCATTCTAACCCTATTGGACGAATGCTTCCCGCATTAACCATTCTAACCCATGGCTCAACGGCCGTTTTTCCTCCACACACTTTGGACTCCTTTTTCCTCCAATACCCCATTGCACACCTGACCACACATCATTCCGTTCCCACTTTGACCACCCAATAACCCGTGGCTGTACACATACAAAAGTGGAATCTAATTTTTTTGCCAAGTTGTTTGTACTCCCGTGGCTGTAGATATATCCCACCAGCGTGTATGTATAATTTTTTTGCGTTTCTTTTGTTTGTTGTTGTATATGTCTTGTTGTGTTCTTGATCAAACTACCATATCGTATTTAGAAACTGTATTGTTTATAATAATTTGTTCTTGAATTGTACTTTTGTTTGTTGTTTGATTTTTTTGTTGTCCCCCCCCATCAAACTACCATATGTATTTAGAACTGTATTGTTTATAATAATTTGTTCCGTTTAAGGATGGAGTAAATGAAATGAAATGAAAGAAGCAGCAAGGTCACAGCGTATTTGTTGCCCCCCCCATTATGTAATGCTACACACAAATTTAAGGATGAGTAAATGAAATGAAATGAAAGAAGCATGCAAGGTACGCACGCACATGCAACTTACACCTACTCACATGCATGCACGTTAACTTATTTAAAGTACACACTTACACCTACTCACATGTGTGCTCTTATTTAAAGTATAAACGATTTTCGGGTCGATAAACAATCCTGCAGTTGAGTCACTTAAAAAGCAAAACGCATTCGGCGAGTGAAATTTCGCTTTAGCTAGTATCCACTCACGCCAACTCGGCACGCAATCTTCAAAGTAGTCGCATTACACGCCACAGTGAAATTCATCTGTCACGTACACGCAACATCACTCTTCTCCGCCGCGCCTCCTTAACAAAACATCAGCGCGGACTGCAGAAATCAATTAAACGCACTAAAAACCTGCGCGAGCATATTTACGGCTGGTGGAAAAACCCTCGCTTCACTGCAAGTGTTTCCACAAATATTCGATAGGGCGGTCCCCGCAAATATGGCTACAAGCGGCAGGAGGCAAGGGCACGTGCCCCGACACATCCCAAGAAGCCGCGGCTCCTTGAACTCCAAGCGTGCCCTCCAGCCAATCGATACAGCAAGCGGCGCCGCAAAAATTGAGGGTGTGAGTGAATGGACGTGAAGGGAGATTCGAGCGGGACTTCAGAAGGGACGAGAACGAAAAGTCGCAAAGGCGGCGCAGTGTGCACGTCGCTTCCGTCTTCGTTCTTGGATAGGGATATTTCAACTTCAGACTCCACTCACGTGCATCCCCGCCACCCAATGACAACAGGCGGGACCCACTGACTGAGTGCCTTTGTCGGTGCCTGCATGGGCGCGACAGCTAGCATCATTGCGGCGTGCTTGTGAGCTGAGTGAAGTCGGAGCGCGTTAAACTGAAACGCTGTACACTTACGGCTCTCAGAGATACCCCTCAATATCGACGCTTTCAGCTAATTTCGATCTACTGCTGGGTCCGTTCGGTTTATGAGCGCGAGAAAAAAAAAGACGATTGGAAAGGACGAAGCACGGAGAAGGGAAAAACACAAGGACGGGCATTGGGATTTCAACTCTTCTGCATTCGTATACTTTACCGTGGTAATTTTATTTTCATAAACGACACCCATAGGCTGATGGAACATTCTCCTATCGCCTACGCTTCAGTTCAATTCTTAAATCAAGAGGCTCTATACTGATGATCAAGACCAGGGGTTATTAGCCGCCTAGGCACAGATGTTAGCAATCCACTTTATGCCCCATTCGGGTACGACGAGGATGCCGGTTAGTCCAGAATAGTGGAAAGTGTTGTGAAGGCAATGCGTAAATTCCTGTTGCGAGACTTCTACAAATTTGATGGATGTGTTCTCAAAGAAGGTCTATTATTAAGACAAACGTTTCCAGGTGATGCCGCAAAGAAAATGTTGCCCGCCTTTCGTCCAACCACTACATCAGAACAGCGCTGCGATTTATGGGTAATCCCCATTATTATACCTTCAGGCCGTTGGTTTCCGTCATTTCAGCCGATTCGTCTAAACTTCTCAATAAATGGTGGCGATCCTTTAAAGGATAAAATAATGACCATATTGTACTGTGCACACAGGCCTACGACCCCGCAGTCGGTCCTGCTCTCCGTTGGGATCGTTTGTGTGGTTGTGAACAGGATATATAAACTTACCCCACCGTGAGGCTCTAAGCAAAACTTCCCACCCAAACTGTCGCCGGCAGTATTCCCGTAACTAAATTGAATGGCGACTTCTCTACAACAGCACTCACACGCGCAGGACTCTTCAAACCAACCTTTCGACACCCCGGACGCCAGAAGTTGGACAATAAGGTAGGTAGGTAGGTAGGTAAAACGTTTTTTGGGGCAAAAAATCAACGGTGGACCATAACCAATTTATTTTCAAACGGCACTGAGAACAAGAAGGTCTCATACGCAGCAGCGAATGCATTCCACTAAAAATTGAGATATTACGTCAGCGTGGTAGCTTCGTAAGAGAACAGATATTTTGTTCTGGAATATGAAAGTGATGAAACTGTTGCCCTACGGTTTAGTTCAGCGAAATGTGGGGCACAAACTGGCCGGTTCAATATTATCGCGTATATAATAGTAACTTAAGCATGAAATCTGGTCGCCCAAGCCAGGCGCTGCCTCCGGTGGTGATGGAAAGGTATGGTTAAGAAGAGGGCAAAAAAATTGTTGTAAGAGTAGTTCTGTGTGTCAACTTCCCAGCTTTGAAGGCAATATATAGACGCGCACAAAAAAATCGCGGAATATTACTGAATGTAAAGCGATTGTTCACCGTCAATGTTATGTTTCAGATTTCGCCTCCACCGAAATAAGTTATCATAAATTGTAATTTTAACTGTTATAATTCATCATATAACAGCCGAAAGCTGTAACAGCCTTTTTTGCTGTTCTGCTGTCTTCACCAAAGTAACTGTATAAGTACTGATTGCGACTTCAGGATAGACCTACTGCAGGCTGCTGATGGCAGTGGCATGGACGGGTGGAATATCTAACATATATGAAGCACCTAAAGCTGTAAAAGTACGTATGCAATAGAGGGGAAATTAGAGTCACCATATGGAAGGTAATATTGTTACTGGACATGGCTGTTCCCCGTTACAATATCAACCACTCGTAAGATTTCAAGCCAAAAAATGGCGAGAGACACGAGCGACGACAGTTTCGAGTTCGGAGCACTGACTCGTTATATAAATAACCGACATTTTCGTTCTAACATCGAGGGCTCGTAAAACGAGAAATATAAAACAACAGTTACAACCAAGCAAACCAACATTAGTGCAGAGAAATCAGTTATGGGGGCTCGCTGGTGTCCGCCGCCATTACGCTACCTATGCTGCCTTGGCACGAGGCATTCCAACTCATCTAAAAGAAACAGGCTGAGAACAGAGTAAGTATGACACCCCTCGCCGTTAGGCGAAATAACCTGCGTAAAAGAAGGTAAAAGCGGATGATAATAATGATGATGATGATGATTAAGATGCCTTCAATGAATATTTCTTTGCTCATCAGCCCGACTCCAAGGTTTATCAGGCACAACACATAGTGCGAATATGAACAGTTTCTAATAGGGAAAGGTCAAAGTTTATGCTGCCACTAGTTCCTTCTTAAACAAAAGCATCTTTAAAGCTGTAGAGCAAAATTCACAACTGGCGAACCTCTGAAACCTTTCTATTTTCGTATAAAATCTGTGAACCACAGAACGTTGACGGGCGCGCAATGCTGCACCTCAAGAACAACAAAGCTTCTTCACGCTATCTCTTGTTTCACAGTCTATTGAACAATCGCCGCATGCATTCCAGTCGGCTGCGCCAGAAAATGCTAAATGCAGCGAGCACAAGACAGCCCATAACGCAGCGTGATAGCGCGGCAGAACGGCACTGCCTCTATCTCCTGCGCGCAGAGGATCAGCATCGACCGGGCCACCAGAACGTTTCATGCACTCCCTCGTATAAGGCAGCGAGGCGCAACCCGTGTGCGTGCGTGCGTACACACAAGATCAGGCGGTATGCCCTTTGAATAAATGGGTGCCGGAACCGGCGTTGGCCTGCAGCCGGATCAGCTAGGAAGTCTCCCTTCTCGGCACATCGAGGAACTATTGCATGCCTTGGCACACCGAAGGCGAAGTCCTTTCGCTAGGGTTCTTACGTCGCTTCGTGATGAAGGGTTCAAACCTATGGCAGGCAGTTCACTCTCGGAAATCGGTGGCTCACAGAGCCCCGGTGCTGCGAGCGAGAGATTTAAAGGCACTTTGCAACACTTCCCATTAACGCTTTCACTCTTTCTTTTTCGCCGGGAAGCACTGCTATACTTATCGCCAGCACGGAGCGGCGTTGCGTGATTTATTTGCTCGTCGCGGCAGATACACCTTCTGTTTATGCTTTGCCGTTCCCTGTGTCTTTTTCAAGTTGATTTCGAATGCGTTCATTACTGCAGCTTAAAGGGGCCATGCAGCCGTCTTTTCATCTTTTTTCGAAATCCTATATGCTTGCAAAACGTAGTCGCCCAACACACCCAGTACTTTGATTGGGGGGTCGCAATGTACCTTAGCCAATACTTACGGCACCATGCCCATCAGATAATTTAAAAATCCGCTCAAAAGATTTTTCTTTCTTTCCCGATCTTGGCGTTCTTCGATGGCTCAAATTTCACATTTCACGCCGAAAATGGCTACTGCGGACGAGCTGGAACTTTATACTGACTCAACGGCAGCGATTCGGGATTTGCGTCGCGTTGCGCGTTCTACAAGCCTGCCTGCACGCATTTACAAGATCATGGAGACTTATACATCCCTGTCCACGTTCTATGGATTCGCCAGGACATGCTTCCTGCCCACACAGAGGCGGATCGTGCTTGCCACAGGGACCTCCCACTGCCACTACCTTTTCTTCTAGTATCTACCATAGAGGAACTGCTAGTGGAAAAGGAAACCCTCCGTCGCGCCACGCGTGCTTTACTTCCACCGCGTGGAACTGACCTCCCCAGTGGGCTCGCTCTTTGGGAGGAGGTCATGCTGCGGAAGCTTCGGGTCGGGGTGGCGTTATTCCCAGCAGTTATCCACGCTTGGCCTGCCCAATATCACACGCCGTTTGCGGATACTTGCCCCTTCTGTGTGCTTCCTGCGTCAGAAGCTGACGTAGAACATTTGATGTGGACTTCCCAGGCCTTAGAGACGCCCGAACGCAACACCTCCGGGGCACAGGGCTCCATCCTTGCAGACCCTCAGATCTCAAGCGCTGGATATGGGGCCCCAGCACCGGCCTCTTCGATTTTGCGCGTTACCGGTGCAGTGTTGTACATATGAGAACGTCTCTTTCTCCCTCTCTTTGTCTCTCAAAAAACAAACAAACCGAGAAAAGCAAAGCAGAAACAGAAGGCGCACCCACTGGGACGAGCAAATCACGCAGTGCCGCTCCGTGCTGGCGATACCTATAGCTCTCGCAGTGCTTCCGGACGCGAAAGAAAGAGTAAAAACGTTTCTGGGAAGACTTGCCGAATCCCTTTAAATCTATCGCTTGAAACACCGGTGGTCTCTGAGCCAACTGTTTCAGAGAGTGAACTGCCTGCCATACATTTCAACCCTTCAACAGAAAGCGCCGTAAGCACCCTAGCGAAAGGACTTCACCTTCGGTTTGCCCAGGCGTGCACTAGTTCCCCGAAATGGGGAAAGGGGACCTCCTCGCTAACTGGGCTGTAGGCCAACGCCGTCACGGCACCCATTTATTCAAAGGGTATACCGACTGATCTGGTGTGCGCGCAAACAAACGGGGGACGCCCCATTGCCTTATACGAGGTTATGCATGAAACATTCGAGCGGTCCGGTCGATGCTGCATCCTCGGCGGGCAGCCGATAGAGGCAGTGCCGTTCCGCCACGCTATCACGCTGCGTTATGCGCTGCCTTTTGCTCGCTGCATTTCACCCTTTTGGGCGCAGCCGACGGGACTCTCAGCGCCGATTGGTGAGTGGGCTGTAAAGCGATAGAGAGCGAGGACGCTTTATAAATCTTTGACGTGCAGCATAGCGCGCCCCTGAAGGTTCTGTGGTTCAGATACTTTTTAAACGAAAATAAAAAGGTTTAGAGGTTCGCCAATTCCTCATTCTGCTCTAGAGCTTTAAAAATGCTTTTAGATAAGAAAAGAAATATTGGCCACCCACAAACTTTGACCATTCCCAATCGGAGACCGTTCATATTCGCACTAGGTATTGTACGGCTATACCTTCGAATCTTGGTGATGAACAACAAAATATTCATTGAGGGCATCATCATCGTCAGCATTATCATCATCATCACTGTTACCTTCTTTACGTAGGCCATTTCGCCTGAGGGCGAGGGGTGTCATCTTTGCTCCGCACTCATCCCTTTTCTTTTACATGAGCGCGGAAGTCTCGTTGGCAGCATAGGTAGCCTACTGAGGGCGAACACCAGAGAGCCCACCATACCTGATTTCTCAGCGCAAATTTTGTTTGCGTGTTTGTAAATGTTTTGTTTTATATTTCACGTTTTACGGCCCTCGCTTTTACACCAAAATGTAGGCTATTTATATATCGAGTCCATGGTTCCGAATTCGAAACGCTGTCTCTCGTTCGTCCTGCCCGCCGTTATTTCTCTTGCAATCCCACACGTGGTTGACATTGTTACGGGTAACAACCACATCCAGTAACATATTAACTTTCTATATGGTGACTCTCATTTCACCTCTATTGCATACGTACCTTTTACAGCTTTAGCTGCCTCATAAAAAATATCTTAAATATTCCATCCGCCATGCCGCTACCATCAGCAGCCTGCAGTAGGTCTACCCGTAAAATCACAATCAGTAGCTTACACGGATACTTTGGTGAAGGCAGCAGAACTGCCAAGAAAGCTGTTACAGCTTTGGCTGTTATATGATGAATTATGACAGTTAAAATCACAATTTATGATAACTCATTACGGAGGAGGCAAAATCTGAAACATAACACCAACGGTGAACAATCGCTTTACATTGCAGTAATATTCCGCCATTTTTTGCGCGTGTCTATATATTGCCTTCAAAGCTTGGAAATTGACACACAGAACTATTCTGACAACAATTTCGTTGCCCCTTCGTAACCGTACCTTTCCATCACCACGGAGGCCGCGCCTTGCTTGGGTGACCCGATTTCACGCTTAAGTTACTATTATAGACGCCATAAGTTTGTAGCGGCCAGTTTGTGCAAACGCCCCGCTTTTCTCTGGACTAAACCGTACGGCAACAGTTTCATCAATGCGATATCCCAGAACAAAATCTCAGTTCTCTTACGAAGC
The DNA here is from genome assembly GCA_013339765.2 of Haemaphysalis longicornis. Lineage (NCBI taxonomy): Eukaryota > Metazoa > Arthropoda > Arachnida > Ixodida > Ixodidae > Haemaphysalis > Haemaphysalis longicornis. The sequence goes on from JABSTR010000161.1 coordinate 65,225, forward strand.
TACCACGCTGACGTAATGTCTCAGTTTTTAGTGGATTGCATTCACTGCAGCTTCTGAGAGCGACTTGTTCTACCTTGTTCTACCTACCTACCTTTATAGTCCAACTTCTGGCATCGCGGTTGTCGAGAGGTTGGTTTGGAGAGTCTTTTGCGTGTGAGTGCTGTTGTAGAGAAGTCGCCATTCAATTTTATTTACGAGAATACTGCCGGCGACAGTTTGGGTGGGAAGTGTTGCCTCGAGCCTCACGGTGGGGTAAGTTTATGTAACCTGTTGACAACCACACAAACGATCCCATCAGAGAGCAGGACCGACTGCGGTGTGGTAGGTCTGTGTGCACAGTACAATATAGTCATTATTTTATCCTTTAAAGGATCGCCACCATTTATTGAGAAGTTTAGACGATTAGAGAATCGGCTGAAACGACGGAAACCATCGGCCTGATGGTATAATACATGGAGATTACCCATAAATCAGAGCGCTGTTCTGAGGGAATGGTAGAAGCAAAGGCGGGCGTCATTTCCTCTGCGGTATCATCTGGAAACCTTTGTCTTAATAATAGACCTTGTTTGCGAACACATCCATCAAAGTTGTAGAAGTCTCGCAACAGGAATTTATGCATTGTCTTCACTGCACTTTCCAAAATTCTGGACTAACCGGCATCCTCGTCGTACCCGAATGGGGCATAAAGTGCGTTCCTAGCATGCGTGCCGAATTAGCTAACAGCCGTTAGGCGTTATTATCAGTATAGAGCCCTTTAGTTTAACAATTCAACTGAAGCGTGAGGTACAGGACAATGTTCTATCAGCCTGTGAGTGTCGTTTATAAAAAAAGTTATGACGGGAAGGTATACGAATAGAGAAGAGTTGCAATCCCAATGCCCGTCCTTATGTTTTCCTGTTCTCTGTGCTTCGTCCTTTCCAACCGTCTTTTTTTTCTCAGCTCACAAACGAACGGACCCAGCAGTAGATCTAAATTAGCGGAAGGCGTCGATATTGAGTGGCATCGCTGAGAGTCCCATTGTAGAGCGTTTTAGATTATTGCGCTCCGACTTCACTCAACTCACTAGCACGCCGTAATGAGGCTCAGCTGTCGCGCTCACACTGGCACCGACAAAGGCACTCAGTCAGTCGGTCCCGCCTGTTGTCATCGGGTGGCGGGGATTTAGGTGAGTGAAGTCTGAAGTTGAAACACATCTTGGAACGAGGACGGAAGTTGGAACGAGGACGGAAGTGGCCTGCAAACTGCGCCTCTCCTGTGCGACTTCTCGTTCTCGTTCCCTCTGAAGTCCCGCTCGAATCTCCCTTCACGTCCATTCACTCACACCCTCAATTTCTGCGGCGCCGCTGTATCGATTGGCTGGAGGGCACGCTTGGAGTTCAAGGAGCCGCATCTTTTCGGGATTTCGGGGCACTGGCCCTACCCTCCCGCCGCTTGTAGCCCTTTTAGCAGGGGCCACCCTATTGAATGTTCGTGGAAACACTTGCAGTGAAGCGAGTGTTCTTCCGGAAGCCGTAAATATACTCGTGCAAGTATATAGTGCACTGTATTGCTTTCTGTGGTCCATTTCGATTTCTTGTTACGGAGCGCGGTGGAGAAGATAGTGTTGGATGTACGTGTGAGAGGAATTTCACTGTGGCGCGTGCTGCGACTACATTGAAGATTCCGTGGAGAGCTTCCGTGAGTGGATCCTAGCTAAACCAAAATTTCAATCGTCGAATGAGTTTTTCTGTTTGATTGGCTCAACTATAGGATTGTTTATCCACCCGAAAATCGTTTTTACGTAAGTACTCAGAAGGGTACATTAAAATGAGTGCTCAGGCATGAGAGTGTGTGTATGTGTGAGTTAACGTACATACATGCGTATTTGCGCTTAAGTGTGCACGTGCGTGCGTACCTTTCGGCTTGTTCACAATCTTATTCTATACATAGAATAATCTACATACAGTATTCTATAATCGGTTTGACTATCAATGAGTTTTCCGTGCTACCGTTTTTTGTAACGTTTCGGGTGGCTTCATGATATGCCGAGTATTCAGTATGGCATGAAAAACTTATTGTTGCACGAATCAGAAAAAAAAGCTGGTCGTGTTTGAATTCTTTTAAAGCCAAGATTTGATAGATTGGCCATATGACTATTGCTGCTGTTCGATATATTTTCCTGTGTACAGATACAATGGGAAATTCTGGAGACGCGCATGGAACCGGAGGGAAATATGTCTGGACGCATTTTTGATATGAAAATTTACTTACAGCTTATAGGTGAGGCGGGGTTGCCCAAAACGCTGATTGGACACAAAGGGTATTGATGTGTTAGTGTTCGCAAAAGAGTAATAAGTCCTGGGCGACAAAAAATAAAGTGAAAGCTCCCCTGCTGACGTCGCAGCAGTGGCCACTGCCAGAATTATGCAATAAGATACTTAAGTTCGTCTGAGCGTGCATTTACATTTTTTACGCAAATAAAGTGAAGCTGGGACGACTTGCTTGTAGCCAAATAAAAGAGCCTTCCCCTGGGCTCCTCTTTCGAGATATTGCATCCAGGCGCACTATACACCTCCCATTCGGTATTGCGTACGTGCAGGGACTTATTCCGTTCAGCATGTCTGGTAGGTGCATATCGTATCGAACAAGACGTGGCCATGATCGGGAAGCCTGCAAGCACGTGACAAGAAATGCAAGGCCGAGACCTTGAAGAGCTGGAACAGGAGAAAGCCTGTAGCAGCACACGATGCGACGTGGCGTGCTTGGCTTTTACGTTACCTACCTCGCCACTAAAGAACAGAGTGAACGCACGTTCCCAGCGGACAAATGGTATCCAATATCTTTCCCCTGCCGAATGGCTTGTGAACTTCGTGCAGGGAACGCGCTTGTTGACGTTCTCAAAGGATCACCGCCACGTATACCATTCTGTAGGACGAGTATCAGTCGCTCGATAGAGCAGGAGTCCTGAGAGTAGATTTTTTTTCGAAGTCAAAATCCTGTTTATTCTAACATAATAGTTATGCTGAGAAAAACGGCAAAAAGATATCTTTGGCTTGATGAAGCCTGTGCCCCGTAGTTCTTTCCCCTCGATAGCGCAGGGACGGGCACAATGAAGTGGCAAAGTTGTACCGGGTTGAGTGGTGAACTTCAATGTATTCTTGCCGCACTGCCCTAGACAGCAGCATTCCTCGTCGTGTTGAACGCATAAGCATTACGCAAATAATGTCGCCACGGTCTTTCTTTAGAGCCCCTTCTTTCAGTCGTTCCGTAGCACTTGATGTTACTTCGTCCGACTTTCCCCCTTCACGTTCCCGCGTAGAAGCAAATACTACTTCATTGAGTACGTACGTGTAACTGGCTACGGTGTTTCCCATTTCGGCGGAGTAGAAGCACTCGGAATGACGTGAGTGTGTGTGGTCCCCTTTTCCTCTCCTTCTGCCTTCCCCTGTTTCATGCTGATAAGCCTAGCGGATCCTTTGATCGTGCTAGTTGGACAGTCATCCTGTTCTTGCTCTTATTAAAAGAAAATTATATGCATGCTTCCTTTTTTACCAGTCGAATTGGGGAAACAAAAAAGATTCCAAACATTTTTGATCTATAGGAACGCTTACGTAGTTTGGAATGCCGGAGTGCTTGCAGAAATATCTTTATCAATGTCAATAACACCAATGTTCAGAACTACCTTTTTTCCACAGCCACGGCGACGATGGCTTGGTAGTCAACTGAAAAAACTAGGTTTCGACTTAACACAAACTGAAATAACTTCACATCCCACAGCTAAGCATCACCACTAATGCTAAATTCCGCTTACTCATGGCTCACGCCAAGTGATGGGCTTGACAGCGTATCCTTGTTAACACCTAAATTACTTAATACCTTTTGAACTCCACTTGACCAAGGTTTCCTCGAAGACACCCGGTCATTCCAAGTCAACAATCTGGCGATTAAATTGTGCAGCAACATGCACTTGAAAAAAAACTGGCTGCGTCATGCAGGAAGCCCATGCCCTCATCTTGTCAACCTGGACGCCACGTCCACGTTAAGTCGATTACTTTCTCATCCGACTTTGCAAGGAACGAGTTGGCGCTGTTTGATTGACGCTGAAGATGACTATTAGTCATTACCTCGGTAACCCATTTCCGAAGATTCTAGAATTCATTTGACCCCAACATTTCCGCCTTTGTTGAGTTGTTGCGGTCCAACTTACGGTCTGCGTTCGTACGAATTCTGGACACTTGAGCATCCAGAAGATAGGTATTTGATGTGAATTGTGCCCTATTGTTGTCTTGCGCGATTTGCTGGTTCGATCCACGCGTGGGCAGGAATTTCAGAAGTGCCGTCTGATAAGTTGTTACGGTTTGTTGAAGATTTCGAGGTTTCGAACAAGGCAATCAGAGAACAAGATTTCGAACGAGACAATCAACGAATGTCTTGAGGCGATTTCTTGGTGTGCTTGTGTCCCTCCTCGATGCATTCACCTTGGCTATGAACTTGCCTACGGGTGGTCAGCTGAGACCTTTGGACTTTATTTTGTTCTTAGGAAAACAGCACACCACTGGGAGCATGAGAAGGGCCTTTCTTTATTCCTTTCAGCGCACACTAAGTTTGTGGAAAAGTAAGTTGACATGCTCTCAACAGGTTTTGTTCACGTTATGCGGAGACCAGATTTTATGTTGAATTACATCTTTTAAAATCTGTCTCGTATCCGATAGACTTCCTGTTGGCTTTATCCCAATGTTGTTAAGAGAAATTTCCCGGAGAGTCCCGGAGGAGTGTCCCTAGCAGGAGGAACTGCTCGAGAGGTGGCCCCAGGGCCACCCCGGGGCGGTCACACTCGAGGACTCCAAGCCTGCCCTGCTGCGGCTACACACCGCCGATCAGCCCACCAACAGCAGCGGCTACCCGGAGTGCTCCCTTGCAGCCAAGCTCCACACCGTGGCCTCCGGAGGCTGTGACCTGCGCCTCCACTGGCTGCAAGTGGCATCCGAGGCAACGAGGACGCCGATTCCCGAGCCAGGGAGGCCCCCCAGGAAAGCACCCAGGTTCCCGTGGACGTCAACGCCTTCGACGAGGCCCGCACCGTCCTGTCCCGCATGGTGCAGACGATGCACCCTGAATCTCCGGTTGTGAGTGGCCTGGCGCAGTGGCAGCTGCCTGCACGCATCAGCAGGGACGCCCACTGCCTGCATTTCCGCATGCGACTCGACTGCTCGAATTGTGGAGGAGCGCCTGCACCGACACGGGTGCAAGGACTCCCATGCATGTACGGAATGTTCGGAACCATAGACGCTCGAGTACCTACTCTGCTTCTGCTCCATCCACGCGGGGCCAAGAACAGAGCTCCACCGAGCGTTCCAGCGTAGAGGCTTTCCCAGTGCCGGCATGGAGGGCATTCTTTTCCCGAAGGGGCCTGCGGCAACCCAACGGGAATTATTCGCCAATCTGTTCCATTCCCTGGAGACGACCGGCCTCGCTCAGCGGTTGTAGCCCGCACTGTAGTGACTAACTGATGTGCCCGGGTTGACAGCGCTAACTCTTATTTTTTATCCTCTTGATGGGTCTCTCTCTCTCTCTCTCTCTCTCTCTCTCTCTCCTCTCTCTCTCTCTCTCTCTCTCTCTCTACTTTATCCCCCTTCTCCCCCTACTTCCCTTCCCTCACACGGGTTTCTATGCAGGTGAGCTCCCTGAAGAGCTCGAAAATCCCCAGTGCACTTCCTTTCCTTTCCTTCCCCATAAACCACAACAATGAGAAACAGCTGTCATATCGCACATTCACGGCGGAAGCCATGCGTTGATGAGGTTTGTTACAAAGGCGGCCATACGGCTTGTGTCCTTTTTTTCTTTAAAGAAACTGATCCGCTTAGCGTGTCAACTATGAAGGTCTGAAGACGCTAGTACGTAAAGAAGCTTGTTACACACCACGTCGCCTGCGTGGACAACGCCGTTTCCGAGATTTTCTTTGTCGTGCAGCCGAATTAAAATTGGACACATGGGCCGGCGCCTTAATTATCGCTTACAGGGCACTTGTGTGTTGTCAGCTCGTTGCCAGGTATCACGTTTAAACGCAGGGCATTCTGCGGCTGCATTCAACTCTCAAAAGATCGTGTAATCTTCACGGCTTATTCAACCGGAATAGATCTTCAAATTTATAAACTTGTCATAATCACCAAAACAAACGTCTGCGTAATGAAGCCATCGAGGTTATTTCTCGAGGTAAAGATTGAATACTCGTCGTGACTACTTGACGTTATGTCGACGCCCAGAATTTGACGTGTTATTGCGGTGCGCCAATCTTTTTAGTGACAATAAGCTATCTCTACTCTTTCTTCGCGCTTTTTGCCCATATTTTCGGTCCACAATAAACTAAGTTCAGTAGTTCGTTAGTGCTTGCTTTTTGTGAATCCGTCCTTTTTTTCACGTCGCCTTCAGCCTGTTTTTCTTCAAAGCGTCTGTGCTGCTGCTTTCACACATCCCGAACAGCGTAAGAGCAGCCCGTAAAAATGATGGCAAATGCTTTCCATTTTTCCTTCGTACCTGGAATCAATGCGTAAACTGTAGTTATCGCTAGGACAGAGCGGCACGTCATGATTTCTCGCCAGAGGAGATACGTATTTATGCTTCTGCTTCTCCTTTGTAGAAATTTTCTCAAAGGCGTTATCGACCGCGTTTATTTCTGCAACCTATTGCCACGATACGGTTTGAATGGCGTCAGTGCTGGGCGGAAACTATGTCCAGGTGGAAAGAAACAGAAAATAATTTCGCGCACGTCATCAAGTTATCTTATTGTTTGAATGAGAACGTGGAGTCCTCTTTGAGCTTTGTAGCCAGGCCACCGAACGAAGCGGCGCGTGCGTGTGTGTGTGTGTGTGTGTGTGTGTGTGTGTGTGTGTGTGTGTGTGTGTTGTGTGTGTGTGTGTGTGTGTGTGTGTGTGTGTGTGTGTGTGTGTGTGTGTGTGTGTGGTGTTGTGTGTGTGTGTGTGTGTGTGTGTGTGTGTGTGTGTGTGTGTGTGTGTGTGTGTGTGTGTGTGTGTGTGTGTGTGTGTGTGTGTGTTGTGGGCGCGTTCGCGATGAAATGTGACGTTGTGTTTCTGCGGGTGGACAGTGCTTCCCATACTCTGGATTATCCGTCTCGAGCGATGTACGACTCAATCTCCCATCGGGTATGTCCCGATGGGAGCCCTCTCGGCTTGAGCGCCAGAGTTAAGTGACTTGCTGTTCCACCCCGCAAACCGCGCGCGACGTGAGTGCCGAATTTAACGACGGGGAGAGGAAGGCAACCGATCGCCGGTCGATAGCAGTTCAGACTTGCTACGCATGTCGTAACGTTGTGTTCATTCGAAACGCCTCTCTGGATTGTTTTGAAGTTGAATAAAATGTATACGACCATCCCGGGCATTCGGTTCAGGGCGTTCTGTGCGATTGCACGAAAGAAGTTCCGCGGAACTTCAACGGTGTCTTTATGGAACGTACTCAGGTAAGAGAATATTCATGCCGTGCTGTTGCCGTTTTGCATTCAATACTAACGGGAAAGCATTTGTTTACAATTGTTTGGATAGTCGTAAAATCTCCAAGCACTTCGGCACTCCGCTGGCAGATCAGCCGGCGAGTCATTTCGCGAAACATTAGACAGATGGCGCCGTATGCATTAGCGTGCCGCTACGCAAAACGGATGAGACGCTCTACTAAAACTTCGCTCGCGGTGTCTAGGTAGCGGGACGCAAAAATTTAGTGTTTAGCGTACGCAACGGCAACAAGCGCTGTACTAAAACTCTCTATTAAATGGTAAGCGTCCGGCAATTCTTGCACCCTTCAGAAGGTGTACGCGGCTGCCTATGTAGAGGACGTGGCGGCATCGCACCATTTAAGTTTTGCGTCTGGCGTGTAGGCGGCGTTTTCATAAGTCCTACTAACAAAGATCTGTTCTTGCCTCTGGAGGGGGTTGCCACTAGTCAGGAATCCCGAGGTCATTGTCTTGTAATGGCGTTTGCCTCATGGGTGTGGAGCAGTAGTATTTAGCTGCCGCTTGTTGTGGTCGCTCAATATAACTACTAGATGCGCATTTTGACTACGTTCGGAATTAATTAATTATGTACGCCGACCTCACCAATGTTTTTTTTGTTTTTGTTTTCTCAGAGCGGAAACGAAGAAAACCCTGCAAGAATATGTGAACGCTTACTTGCTAAAACTGTCTCAATGGTTGAACCGAAATTGGGTACATTTAACTTGAATACAAACGAAACTAAGTATGTTATATTTAAACCAATAAGTAAACAAGATAAACTAATGTCAAAATCGTATTTAACGGTAACGTACTAAAAGAAGTTGCAGGAAAAAAAAAGCATTTTTAGGAGTATGTTTTACCGATAACCTATCATGGAATACACATGTTAAACGTAAAACCGATTTATCTAAAGCCATTGGTTGCATGTATAAAATGTACAGTCTTTTGCCGACATGGTTAAAGCAATGCCTGTATTATTCACTGTTTTACTCCAAGCTGAGCTATCGCATTTTAGTATGGGGTGCTACAACAGCTTTTAACTATGCTCGAGTAGTCATTTTGCAGAAAAAAGTATTACACAAGCGCGAGAACTATCGGGGGGATAATTAAATGCAACTCAAACTGCGCTGATGAAAGGTATATCAAACCTTCTGAAGTCCAGGTTGCTAGCGAAAGAATTCTACGTTTTAGACGTGTTTACTTCGCACCAACGAGTGTACCTTCTAGGGGCGCAGCTACCGTGAGAAAGAAAACTAGTAACATCCAGCCGGAAAGTGTCAGCGCGTATGCAAGTGTTCTTAGTTGAGGTTTGAAAGGAGGAGAAAAGCGACGGAGGAAAGGCCGAGAGGTTATCCAGGCTGAGAGCCCGGATTGCTACTCGGCACTGGGGAAGGGTTGTTCAGGGATAAAAGAGATGGCAGGCGAAAAAGGGGGGATAGGAGCGGGGCGCGCACACACTTTAGTCCCTTCGTGGGCACTAGAGTCTCTCAGCTAAACCTGTGTCCTTCATAAAACCCAGAAGGGCTTTTGTTGCCTTTTGCGAAAGTCGATTGTAGGGATCTTTGTCCTAGAATAGTCTCTAGCTTGAACTGTTGATTGTCCAATCTTCTGAGCTCGGCTGCCAAAACGCGTCTTTCCGATGAATACTCGGGGCAACAACAAAGCACATGGTCGATTGTCTCTTCAACCTCGCAGGCGTCGCAGTGGGCACTACTGGCCATCCCGATGAGGAAGGAGTAGGCTTTCGTGAAGGCCACTCCCAACCACAGCCTACAAAGTAAAGTAGACTGTGATCGAGTCAGCCCACACGGAAGACGACGCTGGAGTAGAGGGTCCTGGTTGTGGAGGCGCGGGTGCACAAAGCCCGGTGTATTCCATTGAATAATGGAGGTCCTCCGCGCGAAATGACGAAGCCTAGCGGCATCAGTCCTTGCAAACGGAAGCAAGATGGTCCTTTCACTGTCATGGCCTGTCCGGGCAGCTGCATCAGCCGAGACATTGCCGGTGATTCCACAGTGACTTGGCAGCCACTGAAATACAATATTATTGCCCTTTATGACAGCCTGGTGAAATAATTCCCGAATTTCTGTCACTAGTTGGTGCAAAGGACTGTAGCGCAGGGCTGCTCGGAAGCTTTGCAGGGCGCCTTTGGAGTAGAGTCGGTAAAAAATAGACCATTTTTGGGGAGAAGCTTCCATGATGTATTGAAGAGCTTCACGGATGGCTGCAAGTTCAGTAGCCGTCGAGCTCGTATCATGGGCAACACGGAATCAAATTTCGGTTGATTCTGATGGTATAACCACCGCACCTGCCGAGCTCGAGGAGTCACAGAACCGTCTGTGTATACATGCTTCCGGTCATTGTGTTGTTCGTGCAGTAACTGCATAGAAAACTGTCTGAGAGCCAGTGGTGGTAAGTCGGCCTTCTTTCCAATGCCCGGAACATGCAGATGAATGTCCGGTGTTGCCAGGTACCACAACGGGGAGGACGGTGTGACCGCAGGCGTGTAACTTAATGGTACTTCAGCCCTGTGCGCTGCGACAATGGCTGCAAAGGAAGAGCGTGGTCGCTCTGAGGAAGCTGCGCAAGGGGGTGACATGGTAGCCTCGTGTGGAGAGAATATGTGTAGGAGAGAGTAGCGTCTCAGTGGTCACATAAGTTGCTGTAGGATAGTCTTGGGCAATGTACAATGAGCCCACTGTTGAAGCACATCGCGGAAAACCAAGACACGTGCGGAGAGCCGGCGCTTGGATGCTGTGGATCACCCGAAGGTTAGAGGAGCATGTACCGGATATCGCTGGCAAGCTGTAGCGCAAAACGCCCAAGAAGAGTGCCTGGTACTGAGCTATAAAAACACGGCGATTGGTTTGAAGCCGCGACGTTAGTGCGGCTGAGGCATTCTAAAATAGATCGAACTTTTCGACGTTTCTGCCTATCATGAATATTAATCCTCCTGCAAATTGGATATCGTGTAACGCTTAAAGGGGCCACGCAGACAGAACAGAAGTTTGGTTCAGTCGATTGATTGCCTCGTTAAAATCGTACTGACACAATTTAACGTACACTTCGCTCGAATAAGCTACAGGATTAGGAAAAAAGTGAATGGCCATGCGACCCACTAGCCCATTTCCCGCAAAATAAACTATGATGTCATGCCCAGCTGTCATATGACATCTATGATGGCTATGACAGCTGTGCAGCTTATGGGCTTGCTGAAGGAGCTATTTCGCTTTAAATGTAAAGCATATTATTTTTATTGAAGTAAGAATGGTGGGGTAAGCAATGGAAGTTATGAAAATACACGTAAACATACAAGTACCGATGCGCATTCTGTTGGTACTGGGCGCACTATACTTTTTTGGCTGCACAGCAGCCGCCGCTTGGAGTTGTCTTACACGACAATGGCCGATTGGCGAAAGCGACGTTGTCTTACGTGTCCCTGTTTGTCAGGCACACCCAATGTTTCACGAGGCGATTACTTTCTACCGTAACAAAAACAAACCAGGTGCAAATGGACAACGTATTTGCGGACGGCGCACTACGGTACGTGATGATGATGATGATGCTTAGCGGCTTCCCCTTTGTAACGGGGTGGTGTTGCACAGCGGCCTTAGTAGTTACGCCACTGTACAATCACCTGGCCAAAAACATTTCAAAATAAATAACGTGGATGACAACGTGAATGACTATGATAGCGCCACGTCGAAGGACTGACGGTAGCCAGGCTGCAGAGCCTAAGTGACTCACTGGAAGGTCGTTTGAATACCCGCCTCATGACTTCATGGCATACGTCACAAAACACACGATTTGGCGGATACGGTATACATAATTTTAACCTCAATTCATTAATTTCTCAGTGAGTACGCTTCGTTTGCTGCCGGACAAACGCAGGGGCACGATAAAACACGAAATCTTTCGAATAAATGAACTGGTGTTTGTCTGCATGGCCCCTCCAAGTAACCACATGGGAAAGCCATAGCGGGAGTTAGTGACGTCGTTTGCAATGTGAACGTGCCCACTGCGCTCATGCTACGACGCTATTCGTTTTCGCTCGGCAAATCACCAGTTACGCCGGAGTAGCGGCGAGTCTTGGCTGAACAGTTATTCAACAAAAAAGGAAAGAAGAAAGTTATGGTTGTCGAGGGTCAAACTTTATTTAATTGCGAACGGTTTAGGCATGCCAAAAGAGCGCTCATCCTGTCACGGCATCGTTGTTGCTCTTCTGAGAGCCATTATAAGGTTGAGGCTGACCCAGGTAAGCACATTTGTTGTAGCGTATTTCTTATTAAAATGAAATGGGATTTTTCCTAAGAACACAAATAAACCAACCGAGAATAAATTTCTCGGTTAAAATACATACGAGAGCACGGACGCTTGTACTGCGGAAACTTGCAGCCCATCGCAAGCACTCGTACGGGAATAAATGTAATTTTATTGCGTAGCCATTTTTTGCCGAATACCACACGGTACGAACAGCGTAACGTCCCGCGCTTTCCCAAAATACATAATAGGTGCTGTAAAACATTTTATTGTGGTAACAGCAAAAATGGGGTGAGATTATTCGAACAAGAGAGTAAAAATATTCGGAACAGTCGCAACATCAAAAATATAAAAAGCAATTACTAAGATAAAGAAATATGTAACTTAAACACCACCCACGCAAACCCAAGGAAAAAACTGCAGATAATTTCTGAAAAAACAAACAGAAACAAGAATTAAAGAATCGGGAAAACGTTCCGGCTCAATAACGCTATCCTTGCAGCTCAAAAATACGTAATTCACGGAGTTAACACAAAACCTCAATGTAATTGCATAAATAAAGATTATTGGTCGCAGGATAAAATCTTAAAGGGACTTGAAATTGTGTTTCAACCGAAAGCTCATTCGTCATAGCTCTCGCTTTTGCTCGACGATGAGCGATGCCTTATGTGCTGTTGCGCCACTCCCAAGAGGAATGGCGATTTGGTTACGAGCGTGTGGCGGCTCCTGTCATCTTTATAGGCTATTCCTCCTGAGTAGGTATGTTAGACACCGGTTTCGCGTATTGACGTCGCTCTAAATGGGAACTGGCGAAACGGTCATCAGCCTCTCACGGCCGCAGACTCATTCATTGGCCAATGTCCTTTTGTGGGCATTCTGCACGTGCAAAAAAAAAGAAAAATTGGGCTACGGTGTGAAAGTGAAAGAACGGAAACTTATAAAGGGAAGAAATCAGGAAATTCTTCTTCACGGGAAGCACAGGGCAAGACCGTATTCAGGGTCATGAAAGATATCTTCAACCCCCGTCGACATGGATAGGATGGTGGTGGTGGAAATCGTTTTTATATAAAATAATTTGGCAATTTTCCAACCACTGAACGCGACTGAAGCAAACTATAAAATTATGCCGATAATATCAAATGCATGGACGCCACGCATTTATTAGTCGGTACGCAAGCCGCGGCCTTGTTTTCCTCAAAATTTTAGAATACAGAATAATGGGAAAACAAAAAAATAGCACAAATAAATATCATTGAGGGATTTCTCTCGCGATTTCTCTTGCGTGTTCAGAGATCACTGAAAATGTAATACATGTGTCCTAGGTTAATATGATGCATGATAAATAAAGCCATTATAAATAAAGAGATCGATCAGGATGTGTTCTTTCTATTCAATGGTTCCAAACGTCGGAACCGACTGATTCTCTATCGATGGATTGATACAACGTTACGGCATTTGCGCATGCACTGAATGGAAAGGCTGCAATCAATACTGCGAAATCACACAGCGGTAGTGAGGCAATACTAACGTGTATTGAT
>JABSTR010000162.1:0-22704 GCA_013339765.2 Haemaphysalis longicornis
TACAATGTCTCTCTCTCTCTCTCTTTCTTTATCGCCTCTCCACTCTAACACCCTCCACCCCCTCCAAAAAAATTACACCATCTTCCCTTAGGGGAACCTCGAGTAGTATGCGAACAGCCATGGGGTCAAGGCAATTTCCCATTCCTAGTTCCGGTAAGTGAAAAGTGTGGTAGTTACCATGAAACCAAACTGTAAATATTGCGGTAGCTACGTACCTCAATTTCACGGAAACGACGAACTGAAGACTAATGGGCACTTGAATCGACCAATGGCGGCTTCGCATGCTACTCAGGGTTCCCCTACGGGATGATGGTGTAATTTTTTTCTTCTTCGCTCTATCACAACAGCGGCCGCGGCAGCGGAGATGGTAGTGCTACCTTGAGCTCTCCAGATCAGATATGGGATTTAACTCGCCGAAGCTACACTCGCGCTATGGAGGCGCGCCGTAGTTAGTGGCTCCGGATTAATTTTGACTGCCTAGGTATCTTTAACATGCGCTCGAAATATCGACACAATGGTGTTCCGTTTTTCGCCTGCATCTAAAACCCAGTCGCTCCATCGACCTGCGTCCTTGGGCTAAGTAGCAGAGCGCCTTAGCCACTGAGCCACCGGGCGGGTTAAAGGCGAATGTTTTACCATTAAAGAGTTCATGATTTTTTTCGCATATCACCACAAGCGTCCACCCGCATTTTTTTAATATACTCACTTTTTAAATCGGTTACATACGTCGTAAAAGTCGCCCACAGAACAAACCAGTATTTGCCGAAGCATTTGGACACTTACGTCCTCTGGGTGCCCGCTTAGTGAAATAACACTTCGAGTCGAACTTGAGTGCTTCAGTCTTCCGTTACCCAGTGTATGTACACAGGTACAACAACATGACAGTGGTGGCTGACGCCGATTTACTGCCTCCTAACGTTTTACTCAGAGGTCATGCTAGCTCCAACACTTGTGAATCTTGGATTTATTGAACATAAAAAGCGAAGCTTCACTTTTTTTTGCCAATATACAAGCTGTTTTTTGTCTGAAGTGTTCAGCAATCATTTTTAATTCATAAATATGCCATGGGCGACATAACCGCGACATTTCTTTCTACCTTCAATACACAGCTACACGCGAGAACATAACGTCCACGAAGAATCGAGCGAACGGGTCATTCAGAGGAGTAAACGTGTATTTTACATGCAACAGGTAGTAACTTTATGCTCAGCAACGTTTGCGGAGAAATCGCTTAGGCCGAATAGGATTCCTGCTCCGTGATTTAGGGCGTCCTCAGTCGCCGATTACTTAAATGCGGGTCGGAAAGGCCCCAATTATGTTTGTTGCCTGTGGATCATAATAGCACACTAGTATCTCTCTCCTGACGGCATAAATCACGTCATTTATCTCTACAAATCACTTGTTCGCGTGTACTGCCTTACACCCGCGTAGCAATAACTAGAGTTCAAGTACGTGCTGCCACAATTATCTGCTCCCCGGTGGCCGTTAAAGACCTCGCTTATCCCGGAACAAGTCGTCACGTGAATTCTAGAATAACCGAGCACAAATAAATGTGATTCAAGGGCATGCTGCCCAGTTTATCAACTACCTGGAAGCGCAGAAGACCTCGTCTTTTATCACTTCCGTGAATTGGTCGTGACCAGTGCTCGATTTCCGAGTAGCAAGAATACTGGTTTTCAAGGGCATGCTGGCCACTTATCTGCTCCCAATTGGTCGTACAACACCTCACTTAATAATGATGAATTTTTCACTCATTAACGTGAATCCTGGGGTGCACATAGTGTACTAACAAAAACGGGAGAAGTGGCGTCGTGGCATGTGACGGCACCGATGCTCGGTACTCCTTTAGAGGGGCATTGATACAACACCTAGATGGCTTACGTGGCCTTTGGGGCATCACAAGACATTTCTGCACAACACGTACTTTGCAAAGCAGAAACTTTGTGGTACAAATGAAAAACACCAATGTTGTTTGAAAAGAACGCTTGCATTTTTTCTCCTGCTAAGGCGGGGCTTAAACAAGCATGCGCGAGAGTCCGTGGTCGTGTAGCTTTCGTTTCGTCCTAACAAGTTCATTCAATCTGCAATCCAGACCCGCTGCAGTGGCTCAGTGGCTAAGGCGTTGTGCTACTGGGCCCAAGGACTGGAGTTTGGTTCACGACCGCAGCAGTGGCTCCTCTTTAGATGAACGCGAAAAGGAAAAACGCTCGTGTGTACGAGATTCCTGTGCAGGTTAATATCCCTTGGTGGTGGTAACAATAAATACGGTGCCCGCCGAAGCCCTTCGGAGTCAGTTGAACCGCATAATCAACAATCTAATAAAATCGGCAACAGTGTTAGCTCATATGACCGGGTTGCGCAGCTTTCAAAAGAAACCAGGTGACAAAAGCGGAGGCTGTGTACACGTAGGGGTTTACGAATACCTTTCTGGTGCGCGAGTTTGTGCATTAGCCAAACGAGTTGATGCCTTAATGAACGACTAAAGAAGCACGAAAAAAGCCTGCGTTCATCGGCAGCAGCACCTTAGCCTTGCATAGCGAGTACTTTAAATGCACACCCGTACTCTACCGGTGCATGATACTGAAAGTATACAAGGGCAAGCTAGCTGGCACGGCAGGCCGTGCCCGTGCATATATAATATAAATTGATATATATATATATATATATATATATATATATATATATATATATATAGCAGAAAGAAATGCCGGCCGTCTACAACGCCAAAGAAGGCATAGGGGAATGGTTAGACTACTTTTTTTACCGTTAGTGCCGTTACATTATTATTTTTATTATTATTTACGTTAGAAAGAAAGAAGAAAAACACGCGCCCAAGAGTGGGACCGAACCCACGCCTTTCGATTAGATCTCGAATGCCTTACCAATTCGGCTATCTGGGCGACTGTGTTCTCCTTCACTTTCTGGGTATTTATATTTACTACAACAACTGTATCTGACGCTTGAGGGTGTCAGCCAGCGCCACTCAGACTGCATGGGGAGAAGGGGCCCTTCTTTTCAACCCCCGTGGCATGACGCGAACGTCTACAGCCTGTCATAAGCGGGTAACTGGCGGGAAACCCTCTTATGCTACCTTGGCATCAAGGCTGCCAGAACCGAGGCCCTCGCTATTCTTTCGCACGATAATAGGGTTTAGAAATGAGGGGCTCGTTAGGAAACACAGAAAGAAATGGCGTGGGTTCGGTCCCCCACTCTCGGCGCGTGTTTTCTTTCTTTCTTTCTTTTCACGTAAATCATAATAAAAATAATATAATGTAATGTCACTAACGGTAAAAAAAATAGTCTAACCATTCCCGTATGCCTTCTTTGGCGTTGTAGACTGCCAGTATTTCTTTCTGTATTTCCTAACGAGCCCCTCATTTTCAAACCCTATTATCGTGCGAAGCATAGCGAGGGCCTCGGTTCTGGC
Organism: Haemaphysalis longicornis; assembly: GCA_013339765.2. NCBI lineage: Eukaryota > Metazoa > Arthropoda > Arachnida > Ixodida > Ixodidae > Haemaphysalis > Haemaphysalis longicornis. Next base: position 3,428 of record JABSTR010000162.1, read on the forward strand.
AGCCTTGATGCCAAGGTAGCATAAGAGGGTTTCCCGCCAGTTATCCGCTTATGACAGGCCGTAGACGTTCGCGTCACGCCCCGGGGGGTTGAAAAGAAGGTCCCTTCCCCGTGTAGTCTGAGTGGCGCTGGCTACCACCCTCAAGCGTCAGATACAGTTGTAGTAAACATAAATACCCCAGAAAGTGAAGGAGAACACTGTGTCCCAGATAGCCGAATTGGTAAGGCATCGAGATCTAATCGAAAGTCGTGGGTCTCGGTCCCCACTCTGGGCGCGTATTTTTCTTTCTTTCTTTCTCCTCACGTAATAAATAAAAATAATAATGTACGTCACTAACGGTAAAAAAATAGTCTAACCTTCCCCTATGCCTTCTTTGGCGTTGTAGACTGCGTGCATTTCTCTCTGTATTTTTCCTAACGAGCCCCTCATTTCCAAACCACATATATATATATATATATATATATATAGTTAGAGAAAAGGTTGCTGGCTATGAGTTTAGCTGTACGATAGAGAAGTCAAAGTGAAAAACAACATTTATTCTAACGTTTCGACCGGCCTCCGGTCGAAACGTTAGAATAACTGTTGTTAGGTTTTTCAGTTTGACTTTTACTTCATCCGTATATATATATATAACTATATATACATATATATATATATATATATATATATATATCCTATATATATATATATATATATATATATATATATATATATATCTTATATATATATATAATCGTAATATATATATATATCTATATATATATATATATATATATTATATCGCAAGCATCGCACGCATAGCCGTGTGCGATGGAGTAGAACGAACATCCAGCTGTGTGGTCGCTCGTACAGCGGCGACGTTTAAACAACCCGTGAAGCTAAATGGAGGAAACGCGCTACCGTTGCGTCCAGCGTCGCTACTTTTAAGTCGTGCCCGTTAGTGTGACCTTCCTTCATTTTTCACATCTGTCGGAGGCCACTGCCAACGGCGTACTAGCAATGGAGCCGAAGGCCGGCCCACCGAGGCCCATGTAGTGACTGCGCGGCAAAGCCGGTAGCCAATGCTCGGCAGGCAAAGACGAAGCAGACGACAGTGAAGCGAGCGAATGCGGACGAGGTGACCCGTGCGGGCAGCATATAAAAAAGGGCGGTTTACATAAATGGCGTTTCCGTCTTCAGTAAAACTGAGGTCAGGGCCTCCCCTAAGCGTTTCCTTCCTCCAAGTGCGAGACGTTGACGAATTTTAAAACCGAGCAATCAATATTGAAATATTCTTGCATGTTAGAGATGCCAAATTTGGGTAATGGTTGGCAAATCATGGGAAGCCCGCAACGTCAGCATTTTTTCTATGAAATATTACTTGTTTGAATTCTGTGTTGACTGCCTTCAGCATCTTCTAGGCAAATATGAATTTTCCAAGGACCAAGGAGACGATTTTTTAGAATCCATGCACTGTTTTCAATTACGTGTTTCACTGTTTCCAATTTCTCATGTCCCCTGTCAATGTCATACAGCAGCTTTTGGCCCATGACAACATTCACAGCAGCGCTTATGTGTGTGTTGTGTTCACTGTTTACAATTTCTCATGTACCCCTGTCCCCTCAATGTCAGGGGTACAGCAGATTTTGGCACATGAGAACATTCACAGCAGCGCTTATGTGTGTGTTTAAATAATAAATTGGCCATGCATTGGCCCCAGGAAAGACCATGCACCGAGGCAACGCCGCCTGTATATATCATTGCCTAACGCGTGAGCAAAAAATGGCCAAACAGCCACTCTCCTGTTGCTCTCTCCCTACCCTTTCCCGCTCCGTAGACTTCCTGCGTGCTTTCATGTCCGCTGGCCCGCGCCGCTTCTCGGCAACTATGCAAAATATTTGAAAGTTTGTTTAGTGTTCTCAGGCGGCGCTCCTACACCTTCTTTTTCACCATGCCTGTCTGTCTTGGGCTGTCGCTGATAAAACCGCCTTTGCCTCGGAGAAAATATCACTTGTCCTGCCGCAGGCTGATGCCGGCTTTGCGCGCTTACTACTTGGATCACGGGCCCCCAAATTTTCTGAGTGGGGCATCCCCCCTCTGTCCCCTCCACATTGCGGTCTTGTTTTGTCCCCGCTGTTCGCACTCCGCATCGGTACGCAATTTTAAAATTGAGGACTGTACAGTTAGAAGCGCCCGGACAGCGTGGCGGGACCCTCAGCTGCTTATCATTTTGTTTTCTATTATCTCCTGAAATGTACAAGCACGTGCTATTTTGGAAAGTATTGTAGAAGTTAGCACCCGAACAAAAAAATGTGCAAGCAATTTTTTCTTCCCTAGATCCTCCAGAGAGAAATACATCAGTAAAATAATGGCTGCACCATTCGAAGTATCGTTTTTTTCTGTCCGTATTTTTTTTACCCGACAATTAATATAATCTTACGCTATGTCAGTTACCTCCGTCAGTTATCTTTGGAAAAATGCTGCAAGTATGAAGCCAGCGACACGTTGAACGAGATTGTCAGTGCGCCCAGAACTATCGCCCTGTCGCGGCTAAGATGTGAGTGAAACGGCTTCTTAAATTCGACAGGCAAGCTGACAGACAGACAGTGTAGAAGTGGGTGGAGCGTCCGCGAGTCTCGAGCCGTGACGTAAGGCGAGATGTCCGTCGGCGCGCGCCACATGGCGGATAAGTGCCTGAACTAAGCGTCCCTACCCTTCCCATTGAAAAGCGCGCGACGCGTTAGGCAATGTTTATACAGGCGGCGTTGACTGAGGTCATATTTAAATAAACCACCATCACACGCCGCGTTAGCGCAGTCAGGAGACGTTTGCACTTTTCGGACGTCATCTATGCACACTGACGTAATGACATTTTTCCCTTTGTAGTTGCTAAATGCGCCATTTCATTTGAAACAGAGACGTCAGAGTACATGAGATACCGCAGGAGCCTTCGATAAATTAAAACAGGAAGCACTGATAAATTAATACAGGACCGATTGACTTGAGTTTCAAAGTGAGGACGTCGAGCTGACCCTGTGGATGTCCCTGAGATACAGCAGGAGCCGTTGATAAATTCAAACAGGAACTGTTGATACATTCAGACATGAACCAAGCGACTTGCGATTGAAGGGGTCAAGCTGGCCCTGGAGGCGGAGGAAAGATAAGCTGACGTGGAGCGGCTGTAGCGAAAGAGGACCAGCGTCTGGCTTCCGATACGGTGATGCAGTCGATTAGCGAGGCAGAGCGCGCGCCCCGATCCTCCTCTTCCTCTTCCCCTACTGTCGCCCCCTGCCTGCGCTTCTTTATTTCTCAACACACTCCCGCCGCCGCCAAGTTGGTTTGAGCTAGCTGCAGCAGCACGGGAAGTGGAGAAGTCCGGGCCTCACTACGACCAGTTCGACTTCCGGCGGCGCATAATTCCACAGTAGCAATGCTTGTAGGCTGGCTGGGGAATTCTAGTGGAGCTTTGGGGATGCCTCGATGCCGTCGATCTCTGGGTACATGTCTATAGCCAGCGTCACGAGAAAACGAGTGCTGGCTGGGTTGCTGGATCGAGTGACTTAGGGCCTGAAAGTGAATATCGCGAATGTTCCTATGGTAACCCGGGAAGAGAACCATGCTCCAGGTTTGACCAGAAGGCAGCCGCCGGGATCGAATGGGAACAGGCGATGCGGATGGTCAAATTTGCGAGAGAGCGTCAGGCGAGTGGTATGGCATTGCCGTCACGTCCACGTCTGATACTGCTTCTGTGAAGCAAATCGGTGGGTTCCAGCAGCACATCATCGGTTTCTCTGCGAACCATGGGACTTGCCTCTCGTCTCGGACCCATAACAGTGTAGAAAGGCGCGTTCAGCATCGACTCTTGTTGAAGAAGGGGTATCCACCAGCGAAGCTTTTGTGAGGATTGCCTCCCCACTAGGCCTGTGACGAGCGCGGCCGAAGCTCGCTTCCGGCGTCGAAGCTCGCTCATGGAGCGTCCGAGGAGCAGGCGCTTCGTTATCCCCTGAAGCGAGTCCATCTTCTGCACGAATAGCGTTTTCGTTGCTGGACCCAATGAAAATATATTTGACTCGAAACCGGGTTTCTGAACTGCTTTGCGAAACGAGAGAGCGTCGCCGACACAAAGTTCGCAACAGGGAAGCTCGGAGGTATCCAAAACAAGAGTCGCATGATCGACGCTAGCGCCGTGGCAGAACGGGTCAGACGTCTCCAGAGCGGTAGTCAAGTCATCGAAGCGAGGGTGCGGGAAGGGCTGTAGCGACGTCTCTGACGTGAGAGCCGTGTCGGCGACGCCAGCGCTGCGGCAAGGCCGGTCAGACATCTCGGAAATGATAGACGCGTCAGCGACGGCGAGGTCTGGGCAGGGTCCCTGCGAATTCTCCACATCGGCAATCACGGCAACACCAGGGTTGGGTGGTCGCTGGAGCCGCTCTCCCGTGCTGAGCCCCTCGGGGTCTTGCTTGGCATCCTAAAAGGTTGCAGCGCCTCCGTCATCGTTCTCTTTTCTACCGCCGCACCAGTCTTTCCCAGACAGGCGGCACGCACCCGGGGACCATTGTCCGCCGGTGCGGACAATGGTCGAGGGTCGAGGGTGCGATGCAGGTGGTGAACAGGGCCGCCTGAGGTTGAAGGACGGAGCTTGCGGAAGAGTCTTGGCTCGTGGAGAAGCGTACGCGCGTTCGCAGGGCGCAGATACGCTCGTCGTAATCGATCGCTTCCAAAACGTCAGCATCAAATTCTTCATCCTTCAGGTTCTCCTGAACTTGAGCGTCGAGTTTGTGAAGGCTCACCTGGTCATGCAAGATGAGGTCGAGGACATTTTGTCTGTCAAGGGCCGTTGCTGCCTGGCTCCGCAGCAAGGCGTCGAGGACTGTCATGGTCCCGGAGACGGTCGCTCGCAGGACATCTCGGCGAATACGAAGAGCGTCCATGGCACCAGTCGATGAAGCAAGACGCTGGGGTTGCGAATACCAAGGGGACAAGGGCGGGCTTGGGCACGAGCCGAAAGGGGCGGCGGCCGAGGGCAAGGCTTCCAGGATAAAGCAGTACGAAGGTATCCAAGCCTCGCGTGCCTCAGAGCCGCTGCGCCGTCGAACGTAGATTCGCTCGTGCGCCGGTTCCCGGGTTTCACGGCACCAGAAAATGTGTAGCGAAAGAGGACCAGCGTCTGGCTTCCGATACGGTGATGGAGTCGATTAGCGAGGCAGAGCGCGCCCCGATCCTCCTCTTCCTCTTCCCCTACTGTCGCCCCCTGCCTGCGCATCTTTATTTCTCAACAGCGGCGTTCGTCCAGCTGCACCCGTCCGACGCGCCAGTCGTCCGGCTTTTTCACGTGTCCTGCCACCACTTGTACACGTTATAAAATTGCGATTGTCATGATTCACGGAAGAGTGAGGGACAAAAGACTACAGCACGACCATGATAGCGGTGAAATGCCGAAAGTGGTGTACAAAAAGCAACGACAGGGAACCAACGCCACTGACGAATAAGCATACGTTGCGTTTGAGACAATAATAACGCAATGTGCGGTTGGCACGGTGGTCAAGGTGTGTGCTAGAAGCGCCGTCTTGAGGGCTTCGAAACCCAGAGCAAGGGGCACGGATCAGGGCTAGCATCACGGGCGTGAAAAAGACACAATAGGCACTCACAATTTTTAAAATCTTCGATTCAATATGCCTCTTGCTATTTTTTCTCTTTTCAGGTCCACGATGATCATGCAGTCGCACGCGGCGGAAAGAAAGATGGACAGGGAAATGCTCAACACAGTGCAGGAAGTCTTAGAAACGACACTTCGAGAATTTACCGGAAACATAATGGGTACCGTGAAGGAAATGAACGGAAAGCTCTCCGAGCAATCAACGCTGCAAGGGCAACTTTTGGACAAACTGTCCAAACAAGTGGACACCCTGGACCTCAGGCAGCAGGAGACAGCAAGCCAGATGGACGACTGGATGGCGCTTAGTGATTGGAGAACGCGAAGGAACCACGAGATGCTAAAACAGCTGAAGCGCGAACAGTGATTTGACTCCTGGTCTTCTTGCTAGCACCTGGTTGGACTACTAAGAGTTCGGATTTTTGTGGGGCGCAGCTCAGGCCGCACGACTTCGCGTCTTCATGCAACGTCTTCGCTGCTTGCTGCAATGTTTCTTTCATCCACGCCTCAGACCCTGCTCTGTTCGTCCATACCGTGTTATCGTCAGCGTAAAATGCATGGTCAATTCCTTCAATATGTTCCAATAGTCGTGGCAAGGGCAGGATAGCGAGATTGAACAGTAGAGGTGAGATTACCGATCCCTGGGGGTGCCGCGCTCGCCTAGTGTTATGGGGTCCGACTTGGTTCCTCCTATCGCCAATGTTGCCGTTCTGCCGTTAGAAAGTTTCTCGCATACTGGAAGGTCCTCCTCCGCATCTCGCATGCTCCACTATCCCTACTTTCGTAACCCAAGAAGCTGTCACCCGAGAGTTGGCGGAACTCGGTCCTTCTGTAATAGCGCCCTTTGTCTGATGCGCTTCGTAACACGCAGCAATTATAAACGAACAGCAGATAACCCTAACGAATAAATGAACAGATATGGTGACGCCTCACATCTAGCTCGTCTAGTTGCCATGTCAGAAGCGGTCTAGACAAAGAAAATGAAGAAAATCAAGACTGGCGGCAACGCCCGCTAGGGCTCCCAAAACGGGCGACCATGTAGGGGGATAACGAGCTTCTTTCTTACACCTACAAGCGAACGAAAAGATGCCCGTTTTCGCCTAAGCTGAGCGTTGAGGGTCCCTAACCTGGGCAATCACGAAAGACATTTCGAATTGGCCCTCCACAGTCGCGGCAACACGTCATCAGCTGACCTGGTGTTTGCGCTACATTTCCGGCGCACCATGTCCCCCCGTTTCGGTTTCATGCGGGAAAAAGTACTTGATTTTCGAGGGATGCAAGGCTTTACCTAGGGACTTTTTCTTTGCTTAAAAGCTGATGTCGCATCATCGTCTCCATGGCTACAAACATTCTATGAGCAATAGCGGCCAAACTTCGCTAATTAAAAGTTCATAAGACAACTTTAGTTATTAAACTATTTTTAGATGCGGAGCGTCTTATGCTCGGGGGTATGTCCCGCGGCGTCGGCGGTGGTCCGGCGTCCGCACACCACCGTTTCTTGGCCAATCCCCCACGTGGGTACGCGCCATAGAAGAGGAGCAACAACAACAACAAGAACTCCGGTTGTGCTTGCGCTTGACTCCGTGATTCTTCAGATGAAGTAGGATAGAAAGCAGCGGCCCCGTCAGTGAGTGTGCTGACGCAATTAAGTGAGAGCATCAGCGCAAACACTAACAGCAATTACACCCAACTACAATCCACGGAACGTGTATCGATCTCGTCTTTACCAACTGCAACGGCGACGACTGCATACAACCGCTGCTACGAGATCCACTGACTGTGCACTTCAGCGACCATGAGGCCGTCATACTCAAAGTAAGAAGACGTGCAAACCTAAATAAAGACCTTTAGATAGCTCTTCAATCTCGTCTCACTCGCGTATACACGCACACAATAAGGAAAATTACACCCATCTCCCCGAAGGGAACCATGAGTAGGATATATGAGCATTACGGGGTTCACTAAATTTCCACCAAATTTGGCTAACAAACATACGGAAACGCAAACGGAACCCCCATGACGCTCCGCATCCTACTTATGGTTCCCTTCGGGGAGATGGGTGTAATTTTTGCTTTTTTATTCGCACATTTCTTGTACGAGATTTCGACGCACGTTAAAGATTTTCAGTGGTAAAAATAATCCGGAGCCCTCCACTACGGCGCGCCTCATCGCCTGCGTTGCGTCGGCGCGTTAAACCCCACAATGTATTCGCACATTTCTTATAATTGCTGATGTCCGCCGTACCTGATAGCTCGCTTATTAGAGAATTATTTATTTTATCGAAAACCTACCTTAGGATTTTTCGAAGTGTACCCTGAAAACACCCTATATACATATGTGGTCATATAAATAATATATATATGTTTGCGCCATTTATGTAGGAATAACGTTGTTTAAACTAATTTATGGAATGCTGGCAGAAATGCAACACTCCTAACTTTGCGCTTTCTTGACGTGCGATCTCTCTACTTTTATGTCTATTTTTATATACACCGAACTTTCTCGGCCGCCGAACAGTGTGGGCAAAGTGCAATGGACGTGCAGTGTGCCCGACACGTAAACAAAACTGACTTAGAAAAACAGAGTTCGACAATCGACATAATGAAAGCCGTGGGGTGGTAGCAGTTTATTTTGCCGTTTCTCCAGCTCATAAAAAGACAGTTTCTATTAATCACCAATTATGTGTACGTCTCCCAGTGACAGCATTGATACACGTGGAGATGAAACCTTTCCGCTCCTCTCGCAGTCTTCTTCTTTCGAGCTCCTCCTGCTCTTCCCGTTTTCTCGTTTCGCGCTTCTGCTCCATTGCTTTCTCAAAACGGGTTTCCTCTTCCCGCAGATCCTGCAGCATGTCTTCGTGGGCCTGTGTAGCACGGCTTAGGCTTGTCTTGATCCCGTTTAGTGTGTTCTCACCGATACTGTCAGCCTGCGTTAGCTTTTCATCCACGTTCCGCATGGTGTCCTCCATTATTGCCTGCCTTTCTTCGTGTCCCTTGTTCCAGCTTTCCGATCTAAAACACACAAACGACGAAAATAAATTGCGACCGATGTTTTTGTCGTAGGTTGGTAGGAATGGTTTAACTGCAGAAATAATTTGCAAAATTTTCTGGGTTCTTCATACCCGAAGTGTTTTCGGCTTGAGCGACATCTATCAGTTGCAGCGTGACACCTAACGTATGCATCAGTTGCTCGTTTCAGGGTTTTATCATTTAAAGCCATCTTTTAAATTTAGCATGCTTAAATTCCGCATGAATAGCTCAACGATATGTAGGAAGAAAATTTCGATTGAATGTTCTTGAACTGCATAGAAAACATTAATTTGTGAATTAACTGAATGCAACTGCTCAACATTTAATAGGAGTAGCTGGAGTTATGAAACGGTACAAAGAGCATAGCTTAGGGAAACAAAAAAACGTGTGCTCTAACCATCCATATTACGGGACATAACCTTAGCTTCTACACCTTATGTTGCTTGTTGTGTAATAAAAGTTGAAATTTAGGCACAAGTGTAGCACTGTTGCGATTGCTACTCACCGCATAAAATTCATGTAATCAAAACATTGCCGTACACTTTCAAGTTTGTTCTCTTTTTGAAACGAAATAGCATGCAGAGTTACTGAGGACCTGAACTACAGCGCTAGAAGGCCGGATCCTTGAGAAAACAAGGTACACCAGATCACCGTATTTAAAGAACTGCTTCAACCAATGTGAAATATAAAATATAGGAGGTCCTGCAATCGTCGTGCTCCGCTCAAAAGGTAAGTTAAAAAAAAAATTGAACGCTATTCTCTACATTAGCGCCATTTACAGGCGCAACCACGTGGGCAGCAGAAGCGGCTCAGACAATGGGGTGCCTGTGGGAGGGAGTGAGAGGCATTTGTTATAGGGGTCATTACAATTTTAATGAAATAGCCCTATTGATGATGTGTTGCGGCATCCATGACGTTAGTGGCGTGCATGGTTGAAGGCTCGTCAAGCCACCCAAGAGCCTGTGCGGGCTCAAGGGCCATGCGCCGTTGCGGCGCCAGTTACAAAACCACGTCATGACAATATGCATTGTGAAAATGCGCAAACCCGCGACGCGCTACACCCTTGCAAGTGCTCGAAACGACGTGGTTGCTGCTGCGCGTGCCTGTGCTCGATGAAATGCACGGATGGCACGCTACCTAGGCAGCCTTAAAGGGGTGAGAGTCCACTTCGAAAAATGCTCTCTCCCGATAACACTGACACCAGTTTTATCCAAGCCTCGAAAAATATGGAGATAATAATGAAACAGATGAAGCACTGACACTTTTTCAGCCACTTTTCGGCCAGTTCTCTATGACGTCGCATAGTATTGTTTTTATGATTCGTGGTTGCTGACCCGATAACCACCAAGAAGAACATAACCAGGGGATTACAGTTGGGCCTCCAGTTTTTTGTATCGTATCACTGCAACGCCAACGCCAGTTAAACACTGAGAACTATGTTGTGAATGCTTTCACATATTACTTCACTCCTGCCAGTATTGCGCTGCTGTAGGGAGAAATTTGGGTTTTGTTAATTTTCCCCGTGATTTCGGTGCTGGAATGTAGATGGAGGAGTTACCAAAGAATTATTCTCTATAATTAAACAATGTTTTGTTTGCCTTCACGAAATGTTTCTTAACGCCGCCGTTTAGTGCCATGCGAATACACAACATACCGCAAATTCATCTGATGCAGAATCTGCAGAGCTACACACAGTGCTTTCCGCAAAAGGTTCAAACTACTTTGCGCCAATACATGTGAAGTGAAGCCACAATGGCTTTCACAGGTATAAGAAGACGTTCATTATCTGTGGTTAGAAAAGCGCCGGAAAAAGTGGAGGTTTAAGGATTTCATGTTGCGGATCCCAGTGTGATGAGATATGTACAACTGTTTGAAAACAAAACCAGTTGATATAACAAACTATGCCTTCTGAACTTATTTTTCGGGAAACCACATGGCAGAGTAACAAAACGCGTGGTTGTTCCACATTCATTATCACCAGAGTTTCAAAGAACCGTGTTCAACGCGGTCTTGAGAACTCTATGCAGTAGCAGCATCGTTAGGTTTACGCCGACCGGGAAGTGTGAGAAATGCCAGGTTAAAGGCCTAGGTACTTTACACATCATTATGATAATGCGATGTGCAAATGAAGGACACCCAGAAAATGTCTCCCTAAATCCAAAAGAAAAGCTGCATTAAGTTAATCAGAAAATATTCATAGTCATAGTGCTGGAAAAAGACGAGACAGGGCCTCATGTCGGGGTTCGTGCAGTCGGAACAACGACAAGAGGGCGAGGTCGTCGGTGATCGTGGTGCAGTACTACGAAACCAGAGATGGGGCACAGGTCATAAACTAGTTGTTCGGGTGTCCTCTACTTGTGTAAGTACACATTTTTCTCGTACTAACCGCAAAAATTTTACTTGCGGCGAAAGAGCATATATCGACATTTTTCTTATATTATCTTTCGGGCTTCACAAATGCCTCATTGGTGGAAACTTTCGGAATTCGTTGACCACTGTTTCTCTCTATATAGATTCACGCGAAGTGCTCCCAAACTGCTTGTCATGTTAGCAAAGAGCGGAGGGACTTCATTACGTGTTGGGCGAGGACGATGATTCGAGAACAATAGAAGATCGAGACATGTAGAGGCCAGACAGTTGGTTCTTTTGTGCTGTAGAGAATCCCCCGTTTCCCTTTTTTGATAGAAAAATAGATGTTCTTCAATAAACGATTTTTCAAAGCATTATCACCATCATTTATGTGTAAATGAACCCGCGTGTGAGTGGCTCTAAAACGCGCGAATAGATCTCATTGGTACCGTGATGTTTTATGACATCTGTCTCCGCATTCGTTAGCAGAAACGCTATAATATATGTCTGAATAAAACTACGGAATAACGTCACTCCTGCCTGAAGGAAAGCTCTCCCCCCCCCCAAGACTTGCATCTAAAATATAAAAGTGCGCTTTCTTGAGGCCGTGCCCCCTCTCCCCTCTGCGAAGGCAAAAAATCACCCTTAGCTACACCGAAAATTTATAAGGTATTAACGCGTCGGCCAAAGCCGTACGTAAGACGCATCAGGAAGTGAACGGAGCTCAACGTTGCAGAAAACGAGTGTTTCGGTGGCATTTTTTCGACATATGGTAGCAAATGGCTGCGATATACAGATGCAATGAATCTGAACACCTTTCCCCCCAGTTCATGTAAATGTGGCCTACCAAAGCCATTTTTGCCATCTTATTTAACCTGATCCAAACAGTAAAATCTTTGTGATATTTAGGCAAAACGTCTTGGGTACCGTAAGGACTGTGATTAAACAGGCTGTTGTTGTTGTCAGAACATATTTTGAGACACAAAAAAAAAAAAATAGTGACCTCTTCTTATTTCAGGAATCCGCGAGCGCCGCTGCAGCTTTTTCCTGGGGGAATAAACACTCTAAATTTAAATCCCGAACTTTTACTGTGCCAGTGCGGCGGAAGGCGCATATTTGGGTGGTCCGAGCATCCCATATGAGTGCTAGGTTCTATTCGTAGTATAATAGGTTAGAAAGTTGTAAATCTCTGCATTGGGAGATTCGTTCTCGTGTATAAGGGCTTTGAGGTCTATTTGGAACTGGAGTCTGCGCCGTAGCAAGGCATCGAAGGTGTGGAGTTGCCGTAGTAAGACAGGATCGTGTTCGAAAGTCATTTTAACACGTTATCGAAATTAATAAAACTAGCTAATACTATCGCCTAAACTAGTGGGCGTACACCTATTGTAATATATACCAAGAAATTCGCATTAAGGGTAATTTTACAGTCGTTTTGCTGGAACCCATCCTGCCGCAGAGTGCTTAAGAAATGGTGAGCGTGCAATCATTTTCAAAAAACTAGACAAAACACTTTCTACTCTGGTGAATAACCAGAAGCATGGCAGGTTCATACAGCTATTTCATTTGCTCAATTTTAACCTAATTTTATTTAGATGAGCAAGGGAGCAATACAGAGGACTTTTTAAAATTTATTATCGTCACAGAGAAGGCCTGCCACCGTGAATGCCTAATAGGTCTCCATATCTGCCGGAGAAAATATTACCGGTTTTTAAGCACCAAGTACCAAGTGGCGTCAAGATTTCTTATTTAAAAATTGTATTGCATCTAAACTGTCAGTTTACTCTCCAATCACCCTGGCAGTCAGTCGGCTCAAAGTTATGTAACTAAAAACAGTTCTGTCCAGCTTGGTATTCTGTACTGCACTGCTGTTTATTTCAGAAAACTTGATTAACTGCACATATTTCATCAATATGAGGCAGCATTTGACTGAAAATCCTAATTCCGTGTTCCTATCCACATGCGTGCAGTACGCATAACCTTATCTCCAAGAAAAAGGTGTTAACGTATTCATACTGAAATGCGTTGATGGCGCTTTTAGTTGTTATGGTTTACTTGCCCTACCTTCACAGGCAATTTTATTCGACATAAAAACTCATTGCCACAACTGTTCTGTGGCAGCCTGGTGTGGTGCTTTCTTTGGCTTATAAAAAAACGTCAGCATGCAGGTAGTGCAGTCCGTTTGAGCTGCGCACAAATCACGTTGCGAACGTTTCTCTGACTTTTCTGGTTACGTAAGCGGTATGAATGAATGACATGCAATTCAAGAAAGCTGAGGAACTCCGACCAAGCAACTGGCATGCATTCACGACAATTCTTAGCGGGAAGCTGTTGTCACATGTAAAAACTATGTTTGTCATTTAACCCTTTTTCGCACGCCATCTGAGGCTTACGATAACAAAGTTACAAAATAAAGAACCGCGTGACTTGTAAAACATGTAACAACATACAGCGCACGCTAGTGATGGAATAAGGAGTAACAATATTTCTTTTGGGGTGCTTTTACAAAAACTGTATTCGAATGCGTTGTTTCCAAATACAGTCTCAGTTACCATTGTGTCCCGTTTTTAAACAACAAATGCTAAAATTTCTGGTGGCCTTAACAATTGACCATTGAAAGGTAATATTCGTATGTCTATAATGCAAGCCACGGCTTGAAGGTGTTAAGTAAAAACGTTTTAGAAACAAACTAGCAGAGTAACTCATGGAGTCAGCGAGAGCACGGAATTGACGTTTTCTAAAGCAACCCGTTCTATTGTACGGCCAACAACGCACGACAACGGCATCAGCAATGTTTACGGCACAGTGTTATGAACAATAACATTGAGCTTCACCAGCAGGATTTGCACATTATCAGGAATGGTGGCGTGAAAAAGTGAGCGTGAAATTGGCATTTGTGGCAATTTGAGCAGGGCTAGGTGCATCCCTAGGTGCATCTCTAGGTTTTGAACTTACGTGGCTCGGCAAGCTGCAGCAATTCGTGGCTCCGCGTTCACCAATGCTTGCAGCTGTGCCAAGCACCACTGGGACAACCTGGAACGTTGCGTATGGCAAACAAAATTTCGGTAGTTGAATTTAGGAGCAATTTTTTGACTCGTAATTGTGGAATCCCGCCAGAAATAAAGTAATTTGAAGAAAAAGCAATTCTCCTAACACTAATTTGATAGGCTTCTTAAAAGTAGCAGTAATAATTGTAGTATATGATGATGAAATTGAAAAGCTGCTACGGCAGATTCTTAATTCATAGCTAGCAACACTTAGGGTTGGTCCTCCCGATTTTGCCGCTCAGTCTCACTGCTTTGCCACTCATTTGAAATCTATACCTCGGCCTTCAGAATTTTTTTACTGTGTTTCTCTTATGTACCCTGAAGTTTCTTGTTATCCCAGTTTTTCGGAATATCGGCAAACCTTCGCAATATTATATTGGTTTGAGTGTCAGTAACAAGTCATGTTTCGTAACGACGTTGTCAGTAGGCGGTATCGTAGCCTTCAACCCAGCGTCCGGGCTAATTGCGATTTTTGCGCCAAATTTTCCCCTGGTGAGCCTGGGGAAACATTACTGCGTTGTTGTTGCCCTAGCAACGCCACCGCCATGTTGGCCTTGAAGGCGTTATAATTGTCATGGCAACAATGCGAGGGCGCGCAGCTTGTGGGGGGGGGGGGAGGATAAATGCTCTCCCCTCTTATGCCGGTTGGATTTCTTCCCCCCCCCCCCGTACCCCCATTCCTACCCGGCAACCACCGCCCCGCCGCCCCGCTGCCTCAACCGGGCAAGCCCCGCTCCGACGGCACGAAGCCACGCCGCTTGAGCAGTAACGACGCCAGCTCGAATATCACTTGAACACTGTATTCGCGTTACGTGCGCGAACGCGACGTGCGGCGAGAAACACCGATGACCAATACAACACAGACAAGGTTGTCTGTCTTCAAGCACAGCACACGCACGACACAAGTCCTATCCTTCAGCTCAGCTTCACGTACGGCATACGAACGACGTTCTCACCTTTTGCTAACAGCACTCAAAAAGACCCTCGCGTTAATTCATCCTGGTTAGGTGGCTAGAATTCCTGGTGTTCTTGGAGTCCCTTTGCAGCACCGCCATGTCCGAGGAGCACACACGAGAAATCGCCCACTACATTAGACGCGCGTCGGCCTCGCTGCCTGTATGGCCTCGCCGTGCGGAAGCTCCAACTGCGGTGATCGTTTTCGCGCATGCGCGCCCCCAGTCGCGCCGGAGAGAAGCGGAAAGAAAAAAAAATGAGAGGAGGAATGTTTCCCTAGCGCCACTGCCTCTAGGCGCGCAATAATAGAACGGAAACTAGAAAAAGTAGCATTGGCCTGACGTTGTGTTACTTTCTGTCTATTCCTTGTTGTTGATGGCCGCCATATTATTCTTTGAAGTTTGCACCCCCCTTACTCAATGCTCTCATCAAGCTGGTAAGGTATCATAAAAAAATAAAAGTGTTTTAGAAGAGATTGAAACAGCGCTGCTACAAGGTATGAAGCGACAGTTTTTATGATGTAAATTACAGACTTAACAGTTCAGTCAATTCTAAATAAAAAAAAACTGTATGCTGCTTAGAATTAAAATCATCTACAGGATCTGTTTTATTGCCAGAGTGTGGAACCAGGGCTCAATCATATTACTATCATAGCTAAGGGCAAAGTACTCACGTTCCCCGAAATTGGCTGTTTACTTGTGACGACCTGTAATTTAGGTCCCTGAAATTGGAACAAAAGCATTGTTATACAACGTGCATCAATGCTTTTCTTATAATACTACACAAAGCTGGCAATACAATTTTACCCACCACCAGGTAGAAACAGGGCATTTGAAGAACTCGTGCAGACATTAACGCCAAGATCTAGTCATATTGGAAGGAACATGCTTCAGAAAAACAGTGCTAGTGATTTGTAAGGACGCAGATATTTCATAAAAAAAGGAAACAAGATCACGGAAGAAAATGAATGAATATTTCCCTTGTCCAACACAAAATAAAAAGTAGACTTTATTTTAACACAATCGCAAAAATCATACCTACTTAATTACCCAATAAGTCATTCCCTGTCACCACACTGAGAATCGTTCTGCAAACTTGCTTAGCGTCTAAATGTGCTATCACAACCAAAGTCAAGCGATGAAATCGTCAATTCCCCAGTAGGTGCCATGATGAATTATTGTATTGATAGCCCTGAACTTCTTCTCGGTTCCTTAGGTTCAGAAAATTATTTTCTCCTGGTTAGCTTTCCCTGTATATTAGCGCCACTTTCCTCGTAAACATACTTTTGCTATTGGTGTATACTTATATGCAGAACTCTGTCAATAGGGAAAGCTAATGGCGACATCGCTAAAGTTATTTTTGGCTGCTTAGAAAGATGCGCTCGTAGAAAAAACGAGTTCATAAGACTTGTGGCTCCCAGTGTTGAAACTTCCATGTATTTCCTTCGGTCTGTGCAGCTGAATTCTTTCGTGAGTAGCTCATATAGATAAAGATAATGCTTGAACGTGAAATTACACTTTTAGATTATAAACACCCAGGTGTATTGCAAACATTATGAAGATATTCTGCTGTAAATCGTAACCTAAAAAAGATGAACTTTTAGTGACGGGTCAAAAATTGTCAAATCAACCGATTTGTCGTAACGAACACAATTGCACGTACAACGTTTGGTTGAGCAACAGCAGAGCAGCGTTTTAAAATTTCTGGGCTCCATATTTATGCAAGTGTTGGCAAAAAAATAGCAACTTGATTCATTGCGGGTCTTAACGCGCCGAAGGTATACTTGGGCTGTTAAGCGCGCTGTAGTGGAGAGCTCGGGATTAATTTTGACAAACAAGGAATCTTACAACGCGCGCTTAAATTTACACACGCGGGTATTTTGGTCTCTCGCCTCTATCAGAAAGCAGCCACCACGGCCAGAATCGAACCGCGACCTCAAACAGCGACTTTCCCTTTGAAAAGGCTCGATGTATAACTAAATGTCAGCAGAGCATTTTTTCTCCAGTACAATAGATTGCGATTTCCCTGAAATTCCTTAACTGTGCCCTAAATTTGGTTTCTATTTTGTAACTGCTAAATGATCATTAGGCAAAAACTTCAATTCAGAGGAGAAACACTGAATGGGTGGCATATACGTTGTGTTCTTCGAAACCTCTTAGATAGTTGGGGGTTTTATATAAAACTTCATGAAAAGCACATAGAAAAAAGTGAAGTAAATTGCGTGGTATTCACAAAGCCCCTGTCAAAAAATTATTATTTTATATTCCAAGATAATACATCAAATGTTTGGCAGCAGACATCCTAGCTGACAATTATTTTCGCATTGTTTTCTTCACATATTTTGTGCACAAAACCCCCTAAGCTTTCCAAAACTGAAATATGTTTTAATTGCATAACTTGCCAAATAAAAACGCCTCATAAGTAATAACTGTTGTGTGTTTAAACACTATAGTCATTAGAGTGTTGGTCATATCGTACATCCCCGAAGGACGTGGGTTTGATTCCCGTCGCGGCGGCCGCTTTCTGATGGAGGCGAAAAGCGAAAACGGCCGTGTGTTCGAGATTTTGGGGCACGTTAAAGATACCCAGGTGGTCAAATTGATCCGGAGCCCTCCACTGCGGCGCTGCCTCATCGTCTGTGCAGCTCCGATTGGTTAAACTTATAATAATCACATCACACATCGCTAAATGTTTTTTGCGTTGTTTTTTCCTCTCAAAGTGTGCCGCACAACCCGCGCGCACATTAAAAACCTACACACAATATCACGTGTACATTGTGGGCCACAAAACTCCAATAAAATGGTGGTGACGTACAACGAGAGAAAATTAGAAACAGTGGGAATGGCAATCTACCAGGCAAATGGAAGAGTAGGACGCCAAAGATGGACGGCACCGCGATTACAAGCAGCGAGTAAGAGGTAATGTTGCGTGTTCCTTAGAAGCTCAGAGCCAATGTAGTCACAATCTTAAGTCACGCTGCTGCGAGGCAGTCTCTTTCGTACAATGTCCTCATGCTGGACGAAACTTCGATGCACTCGAACGCAAACAAAAAGCTTTAAGAAACGCCCGCTCAAGCGTTCATTATTAAGTTGCGTATCTTTCGTTGCGACAGCCGTAGAGGAAGCACGTCAGCCAATGTTTTCGCTGTTTAACCTTGAGCAGAGCGAGGGGCAGAAAAGCCGCAACAGCAAATCGCGTGGTTGGATGGCGCTGCCTTGGCTCTGTAGCCAGACGTTTCGTCAGAGACGTCAATTTGAAGGCGGGCTCTACACCTGCTCTTCCCGACGCGCTAGTACTATGCAGTCTCAAAATTGTCTCGTGTCCTCCGTCACCCCTCGAATGCGTTGAAAATAAAGTGTGCAGCCAGTTTAGGTCGCCGCAATAGGAAGAGTTGGCAAATTTAGCGAATAAATACCGGTACTGGTACACCACCTCAGGAGCGGCAGGCAGGAAATGCGATTGCCGAAGGAGTCAACGTAACTACCGAAACATTTGGAGCTTACAGTACGGCTGTACAATGTACGAGGACGTGCGAGGAAAGGCGTGTTGTAGACTAGAAAGCCGGAGAAATGCACCTGCAACGTGCCGACGACAAGTTCACGCAAAAGGGGACAAGATGGTCACGAATTCTTGAACTTCTGCCGACACATTTCGGTTTACTTTTTTCAGGCGCGATAGTTAGCGTCGTAGGCATTTTTACATCATCTAGTGTTTGACCAGCACAGAAAATTCCAGCCTGTGAAGGGCATGACAACAGGAGCTGTATGTTGCTCCGTTGACGACTCACGATTGCAAAAGTGAGCTAACAAATTATGTTTGTATTTTTCATTCAACACACTTCTCAGTTACGTACTTAGTTGAATGAATATTAGAAGTACTAGGGTCTAGGTTCAGCGGAAAAATGTGGGGCTGTCCGTTTCTTTTTCCCGCAGAAGGCTATTGACAGCACAGCGGGACTTTCAGAAGATTTACAACCTCTTTGGGACTGAACAATTATCAAAAGTAATGAGGCACGGTGTATGTTCACGTCGTTTCAGCGGCTAAATATTTTTTTTGATTTTTGTGAATAGCGTCGAATAAACGCGGGTTAAAATTCTTTACTGTAACAATACTCCCTCTGTAGATGGCCATATTTCGACAGCTGGCAGTAATTCCGCACGTTTCCAGCTTTACTGCGAACTATATGATAAGACAAATAATTTAAAACTCGTTGTAATATTGCTGCTCATAGCGGACAAATTTCAGTAATATTTTAAGGAAGTGGCTAGA
>JABSTR010000163.1:0-69081 GCA_013339765.2 Haemaphysalis longicornis
ATGGACTCAAAATCAAAATGTACTCAGAACTCAAATGGACTCAACTCAAATGTACTCAGAACACAAAATGGACCCAACCTCAAAATGTACTCAGAACTAAAAAGGACTCAAACTTAAAATGTACTCAGAACTCAAAATGGACTCAAACAAAAAACTCAAAATGGACTCAATTCAAAATGTACTAAAACTGAAAATGTACTCAAACTCAAAATGGACTCAAACTCAAAATGGACTCAGAACTCAGAATGGACTCAACTCAAAAAATGTACTCAGAACACAAAATGGGCTCAGGATTCACTAGGTCTCAGGTGTACTCAAACTCAATCGAACTCAAACTCAGTCGGGCTCACTCGGCTCAAACTCACTCAAGCTCCAACTCACCATGTCACACTAGCCTCGCGCTCACGCAAACTCAAACTCACGCGTGAGTTTGAGTCCAAATGAGTCTGAGTGAGTGGACTCATGAGTAAGTTCGCCGACCTCTGGCTTCTAGAGAACGTAACCCACAAAAGGCTACAGCAGTACCTGGAACAGAATAACGTGTTCCCACGTACAATGTAGTGTATTCGCACATGCTTCTTTAACTGAAGTAATAGGTTCTGTTGAAATGTTCGAGGGATAAGCCGAAAGCCATCATACCCTTGATTTGAAAAGGTGCGTTTGACAATGTCCGTCATACAGCCATACTTAAACACACGAATGGCCTTAACTGCGGGGAACGCACATGCAAATACATTCGAGACTTCCTCGACAGCCGAAAAGCTATTCTGAAGGCGGGAGATTTAAAGCCCGATACAGTTTCTCTCGGCAACAATTGCACACCCCAGGGTGCGGTCCATTCCCCCTTGCCCTTTATTAGGTTGGAGCTTTAAAGACCGATACAGTTTCTCTCCGCAACAAGGGCACACCTCAGGGTGCAGTCCTTTCCCCCTTGCTCTTTATAAAACCGTAATATGCCTCCATCCACTCCTGGATGCCATACCAGGCATACGCCATAGAATAAATACGGATAACATCGCCATAAGTGGCACCCATGGGTCAATAGGAAAAATGGAGACTATACTACAACCGGCGGCCCACATGTTCAGTAAATACGCACGACAATGTGTCCAAGCGGGTGCGCAGCAAAAATCTGGGCTGCATATCATCTCACCTCGTAAAAACCTTCCTTCCGGATCGCCTACCATCTCCCTAGAAGAGGATGGCCACCCTATTGTTCAAATACAGCAGGTGAGAATCTTAGCATGCTTCTACAATCGAATCACTTCAAAACAAAACTTCCGGACCGAATAAATCACACCACGGAGAAAGTTTCCCACATGATCCGCAGGTCAGCACAAAAACGAGATGTGACAGGCGAATGTGCTAAGGTTAGGACGAAGCCTTTGCCGTCTCTATGGTAACTTACGCTCTATCTCGCACTGTGTTCTCGAAGGATGAAAAGGACGAGGTGAAATTATCTTACGCAAGGCATGCCAGCCGGCGTTCGGACCACCTGCCAGCACCTCGACACAGAAACTCCTACACTTGCCAGTTTGTAACACTTTCGATGACGTCCTCAAATTCACCTCTCATGCTCCACCTCTACCGGCAGAACAGTTCTCGACCAGCCATGCCTGCGCACCCCGCCTCAATACCCACAGACCGATTCGATTCAGCTTCCGCATAAAATTCGCTGATTTATTGATGTGGCCCCACTGCCCCGCCACATACATCCAACACACTACCAGGATAGTAGAGACGCCCGAGCGAAAGTTATCTTCAAATGGTACGACCATACCGTTTACACGACACAGCACCCTATCCCGAGAGGAGAGCTATGACCACTGCTGTGGCTTCAGCTCAAGTGCTCCTCACAAGTGCATCAATTGTTTCCACGCATTCACTACAGGCAGAAGTGGCCACACCCATAGCAATTACTCAAACCCCTGCAGAGATCAATATTACTCACTGCCAACAAGCATGCAGAACTTTCGTGAGTGGCTCGTCTCACACCCCACCACACAAATTCTACTGCAGGATCCTCCACAACACCGCGTGAGAATTATTTCGGCTGCCGCCCATGCCGACGTGCACAGCAACCAAGCTGCCCACCAGCATGCCCGAGATCTGACACACCGGGCTAGTCAGCAGTTCGGCGAGCAGTGGCGTGTGTGTCCCCTCTTGTTGTTCAAAGAAATGACGCAGCACTACCGCTTGCAGAGAACAATGTGCCCTCCTCCACACAAAAACATCCCAAATGAACAAGAACGCCACCTTCGAGGCATCCAAACCAATACCTCTCCCCTCCCAACGAGAGCCCACATTGTGGCCCCTACCTTTACACCTCGCAATGCCGCTTCTGTGAGGCTCCGGGCACACTTCGCCATATTGTGTGGTGCTGCGATAAGAATTCCAACCTTCCCCTCCTGCCTTTCCCGCCCCCTGAGCACTTGTAGAGATTACTGTCCAGCTCTGACCCTGACGACTAGCTTTGGCTGGTGAATGGAGCTCAAGAAGCCGGGTTGTGTCATGGGGTCCGAGAATAAGGACTCTTCCCCAGTGCGAACTGCTTCATAGGGATGTTTATTTCTCCACGTCCTTGAGTCTACTCAGTCTCATCAACCGTAATCGCATACCCCTCCTCTTCGCGATCATCATCAACACGCTGTGCTGATGTGTTCCACTTCAGCTCCATATTAAATTGACAAACCAGCTGCAATTTCGTATTTGCGACCTTATTCAATGTCACCAACGTAAATCCAACATCATAGCTGTCACGTTGACACCGAAATTTTGCTTGTCAGAGAAATTTTTAAGCATCTCACACTCACCGGAACTTTGAAGGCGGGGACCGCTTTGCTAGCACCACCAGCGAGTCCGAGCTGAGACATCGGCTCTACAACGAGACTCGTGGAGAGCCAGTCAGTGAGTGGAAATTCCCACGACCAGTACCATTCACCCCCCATTTTACGGAGGATGAAGAGACGGAAACACACATGGAGATAGAAAGCCACATCTACCAGAACGCTTCTGCACGTTGTGCGAGGCGCAGAATGCACAGCCATAGATCACCGTAACCAACCGAGCAATCAAGCGCCGGCAGCGATCTTCACAAGATATCATGTGGCAGCAGCAGTTATTCGTAACACCAACAAAGCCTACTCTACGCCAGAACCGGGCTACGGTGAGCCAGCCCAGACTTCCCCCTCTCCCTGCTGATGATTAAACGGTCGCAATACGGCCGCGCGGCGGATTACAACTCAACAATGTGAACCTAAGAACACTACTTGTCGCCGTAATGCAGAAGGCGCAGATTACAGCCGGACATTCGGCTCTATGTAGACGAAAAGCAAAATGTGCTCACTCTAAGCACCTCAACGGAAACAAATCGCCAACGCAGACTGCATGATTCCCAAAATACACTAAATGTCACAGCTTACTGCATCGCAAAATACAAGGTCACCCCCGATAATACATGCAAAGGGGCGCCCTATGGAATAGGACAAGACACCACACAAGAAGAGCTTCTGAATGAATTTGAATCCCGGGGCTACAAAGTCTGGGATTGCAGGCGCCTTGGAGAATCACAAGCAATGGTGATAACCTTTTGCGCCAAGTGTGTCCCGTTCTTCGTCAATGCATACGGGCAGATTCTTCGATGCTACCTCTACAAACGTACCGTACAACATAGCCAAAACCGTAATCAAACGGGACACAGTGAAGATGTATGTCCACAAATTCCAACACTCCTCAGAATAGGGCATGCGGCGTGTCTCTATCATCAGGAGAGTACGAATGTAGGCCACGCTGCACGCTCTGCGCTGGCGAGGACCAAACGACCGCTAAGCCATGTCCCAAGAAATTTCTGCCGACTGTGATACGACGCAAGCTGGCACTAACTGCTCATTCTACTCGGAACGCCAGGTCTCAACTTTTCGGTTCACGTGGCCAGCACCCGGATGGCCAGCAATCACGGTGGTCGGAGAGAAATAGAAGCTTGTCCAGAAGCCGGAGAAGTTCCAGGACCTCAAAACGGCGGTCCTTGTATAGAGAGATATACCAGCCTATAGGAGCCAATAGGACAGCATTGCAATTCCCCATGACCTAATTACTGTCCTCCCACGTAAAAGGGGAGTGCAAAGACTTTATATACTGAACGTCTACAGCGCCCCCAAATCTAAAGCCGACCGATTCAATCAACTATTCTCGCTCACGAGGAAGAAGGTGGGCCCGCACGCTCTGCTCATACTTGGCGACTTCAATGCGCCTCACACGGTCTTGGCATACCCAAATGCGATCCAAAGCAAAGAGACCTATTGGAACGAATACAGACCCATCATCTGACGCTAGAAACAGGCATGCATACCCCTACACGCATCAGAAACAGCACACAACGCGACACTACCCCGGATCTCACCCTCTCCCTACATGTAAACAGACTAAGATGGGGGTCACTGAACAAACGCTTGGCAGTGACCACATATTAATTGAGATTGTGATCACTCCGAATCAAAAACTCAAACTAAACCTCAGACAGCAAACTGTGACCGACTGGGATGAGTACAGGGCGCTCCGGCAAATCACCAGCAAACATGGCGGCGAACGCGAAAGTCCGGAGTGCATAAAGGACATAAACGTATGGACGCAACAATTAATTGCAGACATAAAATTAGCCACTAAAGACCTAGACCTTAAAATCCCTTCCGATATGGTAGACTCCCGCCTCAACCACCTTCGGGAGGCACACCGAGGGATCCAAAAACGATGGCGTAGAAACAAGAGCAACCGGAAACTGCGGCTGAAACTGGCCAGACTGGAATCGGAGATTGGAACGCACGCGATCACTCTCGCGCGCAACCAGTGGAGCCAGATTTGCGAAGAGATGAAAGGAAACCTTGGAATGAAGAAGACATTGCAGCTGCTTAGACACCTCCTCGATCCAGATCAGAGCAAAACAGAAGAGAAACACCGCATATCTAAATCCTCCACTCATACTCAGGCTCCGACGACGAACTAACGCCACAAATCCGAGACATGTACCTCCCAATAGGTCCCAAGATCGCGCTGCCCCCGTACAGTGGGCATCCTAATCCTGAATTGGATAGAGACATAACCGAGGCAGAGGTCCAACTGGCAATTCGCAAGCTTAGGTCTAACTCGGCGCCTGGTACTGACCAGATCTCGAACAGGGCACTAAGAAACCTCGACGACCTATCAATCACCGCAATAACAGGTTTTCTCAACACATGTTGGATAACAGGGCAAATACCGGAATCATGGAAACATGCCAAGGTTATCCTCATTCCTAAGCCAAACAAACCACTCACGATTGAACACCTCCGCCTCATTTCGCTGACATCATGCTTAGGAAAACTCATGGAGCACGTAATCTTAGCCCGTCTCACAACATACATGAACGACACTGAACAATTCTCCCACAGTATGATTGGCTTCAGAACTTGTCTGTCAACCCAAGATGGACTTATACAATTATCAGAGCAAATTATCAAACCCCCCAGCGGCCTAGACACGGCGGCCATACTGGCCCTGGACCTGAGCAAAGCATTTGACAACGCTGCGCACGAGGCCATAGTGTCGGGTCTAGAATCGGTCAATCCGGGCGAAAGAATTTACAGTTACATCAAGGACTTCTTGCCGAACCGGACAGCCGCCATACATCTAGACAGCCTCGTCTCTAACACTATCCCGCTAGGCAGTCGAGGCACTCCACAAGGAGCCGTCCTGTCACCATTACTTCTCAATCTAACAATAATAATACTCCTCTAAAGCTAGCACAGATTCCCTGCCTTTAGCATAGCCTCTACGCAGACGACATCACCCTCTGGATGAACCGGGGGAGTGATGCTGACATCGAAGAAACGCTTCAAAGAGGCGTAGAAGTGGTGGTGGAGGAGGCGTAGAAAGCGGGCTTGACCTGATCCCCGGTCAAGTCTGAACTACTATGTATTCCCCCGAGCCACAAAAAATAACTCAGACCAAACATCAAAGTTCACATCGAAGGGAGAGAGATTCCAGAAGTCACTTCCCTCAAAGTCCTTGGGCTTCAGATACAATCATCCAGACTAACAAGTTTCTCAAGACAATAGAACGGCATGTAAACCAAACTACTAGTCTCCTGAAGAGAGTCACCAATGAGCACTCGGGCCTCACCGAGCAGGACAGGGTCCGCTTCCTCCAAGCCTTCATGGTGAGCCGAATAGTTTATTCAATTTCATACCTTAAGCTTATAACGGCAGAAACGGACAAAATAGACATCCTCATTAGACGCGCCTAAAGGCGGCGCTACGCCTCCCCCCCGGCATGTCAACTGCCAGACTGGAAGGATTAGGTCTTCACAATCAGGCCAGCGAACTTGTCGAAGCGCACCTGATGGGACAATACGAACGCCTCGCTCGCCGTCCCACAGGAAGGCACATCCTCCAAAACCTAGGAATAGGATACCACACCCTATATGAGGATGCAACAACTATTCCCCATAATATTCACACTAACTTCATAGCCAAACCACTCCCCCGCAACATGAATCCCACGTACCACACTGATAGGAGGGAACAACGAGTCCGCGCCCTGCACAAGAAATACCAAAACGACCCGTTAGTAGTCTACGTAGATGCAGACGAATACAGGCACCGTGAGGCTTTCACCGCTATCGCTGTTTGCAGTTACCCTAAAACCAGCATCATTGAATCCATTACAGTCCGGACGCCCATCCCAGAACCGGCGTAAGAGGCGGCGATAGCGCTGGCCCTTTCACTCAATCCTACCCCCGCAACAATCATGACAGATTCTAAAACCGCTCTCCAAAATTTTGCCGCTGGACGCACATCCCCAACGGCGCTCAAAAGTTTGCTCAGGAACCCCCCGGAATCCCCAGTACAACTTATCTGGACCCCCGCGCATTCTGGGCTCGAGGGAAACGAGGTGGCCCATGACCTAGCCCGAGGATTTACTATCCGGGCAGTGCCGAACCCGTATCTTTACCACGGAGCCCGGTCCGCGCGGGACCGTCTGATCGGTTTTCACGATATTACCACCTACTACCTCCTCTCCCGCCGGATCTATCCTCGGGCGGAAAAATCCCTGACATTAGAAAAAAGCCACGTCTGGCGCCAACTCCAGACGGGAGTCTTCCCCAATCTGGCCGTTAAGACGCATATCCACCCCAGCCTTTACCCAACCTCGGCGTGCCCCTTATGTGGCGCTTATGCCAACCTGGCCCCGAAATCCGTTTTGAGGAGAGGTGGTAGGCCTACGCTTCGCAGCCCCGACCCGGACCTACAGGTACGCCTGGTCAAGAGGGCGGAAGAGGTAGCCGAAAGGCATCGGCCTACGGTCACCACGAGCTTGCCCACCTAACTCAAGGAGAAGACGTCCTGGTGGGGTGGACGTTCAGCCCTTACCCGTTGCCAACATAAGGACTTTAATTCTCCTTTTCGCTTCCTCAGCCAATAAAGTGTTTTCTCTCTCTCTCTCTCCAGGAACCAGTCTGGATCCAGGCATCGAGTTCGACTTCGCGAAGCAGTACACCAATTAGAGGGCTATCCCCACCTGCCGGGAGCTGTATCGGTTTGGAAGCGCTGCTCGGCAGAGCTTCGCAAATGACTAATCCGCGTCCCGAACAACAACTGAGTGTTTATTATCAGCATTCCTCCTGAAAATATATTTCTATTGCATGCGCATTCGCTCTTTGCACCACACACGGAATCACCGCTTTGCGTCGCCACAGTACTCCCCCTAGTGAATGCGCGCACAACCGCCGCACTCGGACGACCCACTGCAGTTCACAAGTTCATGCCCACCTGGGGTCTCGTGCACAGTTCACTCCGCGCGAACCGTTTGAGAACTTCTTGGGGCTGCGCTATGTGGTCTGCCGGACGGCCCTCTGAAGATGGAGCTGGAGGTGGTGCAGGTACTTCGCTGTGGGAGTGCAGGTGTGCTGGTTTTATGCCGTCTAAGGAATCTACGTCATGACGACCACCTCTATCGATCGTAATGTGCTTGTCTCCCTGTGGTACCACCTTGAAATCTCTGCCGTACGGGTGCCGCAGCGGACGCTGTAGAGCGTTTTGCCTAAAAAAACGTGAGAGCAGGAGGAGAGTTCACGGTGCACGTGGACTTGCCGGGCTGCTGGCTGACGGGGAGCAACAGCGCGTAGCTTGCTCATGATATCTCGCCGTCGTACGGCGTAGTCCGTGTTCGCGTACACGTTCTCGTCACTATGTGCAGCAAAAACACCCCTGGGAGGCGAAGCGTTGTTTCGTACACCAGTTCAGCAGAGCAGCATTCCATATCTGGTTTCAGAGCCGTACCAACTTCAAACAGAACTAATGGCAGCGCCTCCGGCAAATTGTGGCTCGTAGTAGCCCTCAGGCTCGCCTTCAGCTGCCCATGAAACATTCCCACCATACCGTGGCTCATCGGATGGTAGGCAGTTGTTCTGATGCGGGAAGCACCCAGAGCCGGGTGAGGCTTGTGAATAGGGCGGACTCAAACTGCGTTCCGCGATCCCTAGTCATGGTTGCTGGCACTCCTAAGCGGGTCACCCACTCGTAGATAAATGCACGGGCGACGGTATCAGCAGTCATACCTGGAGTGCGCACGGCCTCCGGCCATCGCGCGAAGCGGTGGATGCAAGTTAGCAAGTAGTAAGGTGGCAAGTGTGGCTAGTTGGAGTAGGTTAAGATTCATGGTGAAAACAGCGCAAGGAACACAGGGACAAAAAGGAAGAGTGGACGACGCACAGCACTGACTCGCCGCAGACAGTTTATTAGAAAGAAATCACATATTAATACACAATTCCCATGCCATCGCTTGAACAGATAACACGGACAAAGCTAGTGAGCGACAACAAAGTATTATCTTTGAAACACTGTGGCACGCAACTAAATTGAGCATTCAAGAAGTTAGACAATCTGCTAGCGGATAAGAAACTGAAATTCCTTTTCAAGTAATGGCAAAGAAGGAACAGTAACGCACTTGCCCTCGTTCCATCTAGTATAAGAAGGCCTCTGTTATCTCTCGGACCTGCTGGTTTTTATATTTGGCTACCACTTATGCTTCCTTAAAAGCCTGGTAACATTCTTAAAATTTTTTAAATTTTTGTAGTGTTGTGCGACGTGGGAAGAGTCATCGCCCTTGAAAGAACGTCTATGCTCCATTAGTGGAATGTTAAGGCACCGGCCCGTTCGGCCGATATAAACATGACCGCAGAGAAACGGAATCATATGCACCACACCAATACTACAAGGCACAAAACTTGACAAATGTTTTACTCTACAGCTTCCACGTGTAGCTATACCAGCCAACCTACTCTATACCGCGTTACATATCTTTCCTAATTTGTCGGCTGCCGAGCAAATGACGTTCACACCCTAACGGCCTGCCACGTTTTTATTACATGCGACAACACGTGCACATATGGCATGACCAAGAAGTCTTTGTTCTTTGACTCTGTATTTCTAGCCGCTACTGAACTAGATTTTACTCACATTTTTACTTTGACAACAGCAAGACGCATCACATGGCCACCATCTCGAAAAAGTAGCGTCGTCTGTGAGGAAGGTAAAAAACAATGTCTAGAAGTGTTCTTCGCAGAAAAAACGCACAAGGCAGAGGTGCCGTTCAGGGCAATAGTATCTGAGAACAAGACATGACATTTGCGCATGTCAGCATTTCTACAGAAGCACTTGAATACACTAATCTAGAGAGACCCACTCTGTGTATCAAATAACGAATCGGTTGTGAGATACCTCGAAGAACGTAACCCTGGTGCTTTTGAAGTGTTCAGCGTAGACGTAGAAGATTTGTATTACGCCATTCCGCAAGACAAACTTCTAACATTCGTCAGAGATTGTATTAGTGAAGACAACTATGAAATGAAGTTCATGAGCAATATTGGCGTTTTAGTTAGAAGCTTCCTTGAGATTCTTTTGTTTTATCTTAATTCCACCCTTTTTAAATGGCGAAATGGCGTCTACATGCAAAAAGTGGAGTTTTCGTAGGTTCAAAGGTGGCCCCAGTGTTCAGCAGTATTTTTCGGGAACAAGTTGACAGAACTCTGGAAAAAAACTTAAGCGGCTTGTGCACAAGAGTGTTTCGGTACGCTGATGATTTTCTATTTGCTACGGAACCTTGTCATCTCGTCCACAGGGTACCGGACGTAATAAAAATCTTTAAGGGGTGCGGCTTAGGCCTGAAATTTACGTTTGAGCTCCCAAAAGTAAAGCAAATTCAGTTCTTTGACATGAAGTTGTTTATTTAAAGAAGGCATGTTTGTTTGGAGTACAGCCCTAGGTCCAGGAAGGCGATGCCTAATTTCAATTCAGGTCATTACAAGATTGTTAACTCTAGCATAGCTGTTTCTTCCTTGCTGTGCGTTTTCGCCAAATCGTGTGTCCATCGGTATGCCAACAGCTTGTCTGAACAAGTAGCCAGGCTAACGTCGGACGGGTACTGCAAGCTGTGATGCCTCTTGCGGTTGACAAAGTAAAAATGTGGGTAAAATCTGGTACAGTAGCGGGTAGAGATACAGAGTAAAAAAAAGAGACTTCTCGGTCATGCCTTTAGTGCACACTCTGTTGCATGAAATAAAAAAAAACGTGGCAGGCCGTTATGGTGTAAACGCGCTTTTTTCGGCGCCCGACGAGTGAGGAAAAATATGTAGAGCGGTAGATAGGAGTTTGGCTGGTATAGCTACAAGTAGAAGCTCTGAAGTAAAACATGTGTCACGTTTTGTGCCTTATAGTATTAGTATGGTGTATATGATTCCGTTTGTCTGCGGTCATGTCTATATCGGCCAAACTGGCCAATGCCTTAACATTCGCTAATGGAGCATAGACGTTCTTTGAAGGGCGGTGACTATTCCCATGTCGCACGACACTGCAAAAATTATAGAAAAAATGTAAAGAATGTTACCCTGTTTTTAAGGAAACAAAAGTAGTAGCCAAAAATAAAAACCAGCAGGTTCGAGAGGTAATAGAGGCCTTCCAAATTAGATGGAACGAGGGCAAGTGCGTTAGTGTTCCTTCTCTGTCATTACTTGACAAGGAATTTCAGTTTCTTATCCGCTAGCAGATTGCGTAACTTCTTGGATGCTGAATTTCGTCGCATGGCACATTATTTTAAAGATGTTACTTTGTTGGCGCTCACACGCTTTGTCCGTGTTATCTGTTCACGCAATAGTATGGTTATTGTGTATAAATATGTGCTTTCTTTCTAATAAACTTTCAGTTGCGAGTCAGCGCTGTGCATCGTCCACTCTTCCTTTTTGTCCCTATGTTCCTTGCGCTGTTTTTCACAATGAATCGTAGGAAGTAGCTTTGCCCCTGACACAAGGGCAGTGGTCTCACAATGTCCACATGCACATGGGCACATCGAGAGGCTGGCAGAGGCCGGAGATCAAAAGGGTATTGATATGTCACTGAACTTTGGAGCGCTGGCACACGAGGCACTATCGTGTCCAGTGTCGGACATCACGGTTTATTCTTGGCAACACGAACCTAGCTGTGCATAGCCGGTGCATGGCTCGAACACCTGGATGCGCCAGGCTGTGCAGCGAGTCAAAAAGTTAGTGTCGGAGGTTCGAGGGGACGGGTAGTCGGGCCCTGCCTTTACACCTGTCGTCGCTTACGGACCCTGTGGGTTCTGCCAACCATTTCAGCTTCAAGGTGTTGGTCGAAGACGTCAGTAGATGCTTGAATTCACGGGCACTGCGTTGATCCGTCGATATTGTGCTGAAGTCCACGGCTCTCGGCAGACTGATGACGTTCACTGGACTGCGAAAAAAAGCGTCGACAGCAGCATTATCTCTTCCCGCTGAAATGGCGTACATCTGTCGTAAATACTGCGATGTACGACAATTTTCGGAGCTCCCATGCCACGTCCGCACCAGGATCGGAGTTCGCGCGCAATGCGTAGGTGAGCGGCTTGGGATCGGTGAGCACAAAATATTCTTGGATAGCCGCCTATATGGCCATGAGTTCCCTACCAAAGGTGCTATACCTTCGTTCGGACGAGGTAAATTTTCTGGAAAGGGTAATTGGTCGCCAGACACCGTTCACCTTCTGCTGCAACACGGCTCTAATCGCTGCATTGGAGGCGTCCACCATTACGCATTGAGGAACACCGGGCTGCGTATACGTGAACACGGTAGCATTCCTCTCGAACATAACTTTCTCTTGCGGGTGCATGCGCTCTTTGAACCACACACGGAAGCGCCACTTGGAGTCACCACATATCAAGGAAGGAACTCTGCAGGTGCGCTAGGCCGAGGTGGTCTCTCCCGGAGCTCCCAATCCTCCTGCATCCCCTCAATTAGCGCAAGAGCGTGCACTTAGGTTACGCGCCATGAACGAACCAGCCGCGATTAAACAGTCAAATGCCTCTCTCGTGGCAGATTAGATTGGAAAAACTTCTTTGGGGCCTGCGAATAAAGTCCTATTGCTAGGTCTTCAATACTTGGCAGGAGTCGTCACCGCAGATGTACCCAGCCCGGCTAGGGGTGTTACCTCACGTCACGCAGAGAAGAAATGCAAAAAGCAGGCCACACAACTAATATTAGCGCGGAAGCGCCACCTATCATCAAAAGGAAATGACCAGATGCATCCACGAACGACCCTGCACTGAATGGCGCCGCCGCAACACCCATATCTAAATCCGAACAAAACGCTCCGCTCTCAGAGTACGCTACCATACAAAAGGTGGAAGACACATTCAAGACCGCAGTTCAGACGCATCAACAGGCGATGCAGCAACAATTTCAGGCCATGCAAACCCAAGCCAAGCGGCAGTTCAAGCAATTTGTTTCCCGTATAAAAGCCAATAAGGGCTGTTTGCTGCACAAGCTAATGTTTGCTGCACGAGCTAAGTTTGCCCATTATGGGTTGAAATAGAGGCAAGGCTAACTGCGCTCGATGTTAAACAGCGCAAAAGGCCCAAGAAGAGAAAAGTCGTCCCCACCGAGGATCCAGTGCCCTACACGTTACAGGATCTACCTTCTTACAATGGCGGTGACGAAGATAGCTTTCCAACTTCACTAATGTAACACTCACTACCCGGACAACGCAGCGACCACAACTTGGAGATGGAATTGTACTGTGTCCTAACTCAAGTACGGTTCACTTGCCCAAAGTATCGCGTCATCAACGGATCCTCCTGACATTGTATCAATACAAGAAACAAACACTAGGGCGTACCTCCTAGGTTAAACCGCATAGAGCACCGACGTGGGCATGAGGCTCCATAAGCTCGCAGAAAAAAAACTTACTGCCATACAGCACCCTCTCCAACAAACAGAAACGAATTGTTTTCTGCTTGAAATTATACCAAGAGGCCCCAAGCGGAAGGCTGACCTCTGTTTCATATGAGTATCTACTGCCGGCCAAGATGTCCTCAAACAACCCTCAAACAGGTTATAGAGCAGGTTCCCTCCAAAGCGTCTGCTAACCCTTTTCTCATCACCGGAGAATTTAATGCAGCCTATCAGCTATGGGGCTATGTCTACTCTGATACTCGAGGCAACAGGCTCTTTAAACCCATAGATGACCTCAAACGTACGACCCTCACGAACCCCATGGTCTCTACAAGACTGGGTACGAGCATCGCCAGGGATACTAACCCTGACCTGAGCTTGACAGGAAATAACCCACAGGCCTCCTGGACCAACACACAAGAATATTAAGGAAACTGACCAAGCACAGCGGGCAACCACCATCCAAGTCACAGATTACAAAACTACTACTGTCACTGCAAAGCTCACGCACTGGTTCAAATTTCGATCACGCTGACAGAGATCTGAGAATAACATTTTGAAAACGCAAAAATGGATCCAGCAAGTGTACCAGGACATTAAATTTCACACGAAAAACATTCGTAGCACTTCTTCGATTCCTAGCGTGGACGCGGGCCTCCTGCAATTGTGGCAAGCCCTACGAGGTCTCTTAAAACGATGGAAGCGCCAATAAGAAACTCAAAAAACGCCCCAGCAAAGCTTACAGAACAAGCCGTTTAATACACTAGCACGTTAAGTCGAGAGAACTGGCTAACTCATTGCGACGGGTTGAGGGGCACGCTCAGCACTTCAAAGACATCAAAACTGCTTCGATACCTTATTAATTCATTGATATGAAAGAACATGGCTCGAATAACTTACGCATTCTCCGGTGGAGACAAGCAACTCATGGCTTCCCTAAAGACCCAGTATTTCCACGATAAACCAAATGAAGCACTTGCTCTGTACACCGGCGAACCCAACGAGTTGCTAGATCCAGACATCCATATTCACAAGGTAACTGTGGCCAGTCACTCTCTGAGGCGCCAAACAGCCCCTGGCATTTACCAGGTTACCAACAAGGCGTTCATTACATCGATGACAATTCAATTGGTGAACTTGCAGCATACCTTAACAACGTGTGGCGGGAAGGTATATTACCAGAGCAATTACAAACTGTGGAAGTTCGCTTGGTACCAAACCCGAGGATACAGATATCTACTGAGAATTTAAGACCAATACCCCTCACGTAGTGTGTCGGAAAGATACTCGAGCATGTAATCCTTGACAGTTTGCAACTATATTTTGAACATTTGGGCCTATTCTAAACAACGATGGTGGGGTATAATCCTGACCTCTTGGCCCAAGATATCCTCCTCCAGTCTAAGGTAGAAGTCATGATACCAGGTACCCGCCATGCCCCAACGACCATCCTGGGACTTGACCTGGAGGGTGCTTTTACCAATGTGTGGCACACAAAGATCCTGCAGAACCTCAACATAGAGATAGGTGTGTGACTTCCTTTCAGGCAGGGAAGCAGTCATCAAAATGGGTGATACCTCCACTAAACCATTTCTCCTGGGACGTCGCGGTACGCCTCAGGGAGCAATGCTCTCTCTCCTGCTACTTAACATTGGCATCGTTGGGCTTCCGCCTCTCCTCAAAAATATCCCAGGGATCCGGCATGACTTATACGCAGATAACATGACCATCTGGACGTCCACAGCGTCAGTTGGGGCAGTGCAGAATCACTTGCAAGAAGCAGCTGTTGTGGTAGGGTGAGTATTCGACGTCGTGCAGCCTATGCTGCGCTCCGCAAAAATCAAAGTTGCTAGTCGTTTTGCAATGCCAGAAACATGTCCCAGGCACACCCACAATCTGACTCAAGTTGGATGGTCACCCCCGATCACAACGGCGCTCATTGCCCTTTTAAGAAACGGCTCGCTGACATTCCCTACTTTCAGACCCTGTCACATAGGCTGAAGAAGATTGGGGCGAAGGCCAAAATGAATGTTGTGTTTTCCGCCCCAAATAAAGTGTTAGGCCTTTGCCGCATATAAATGACAGCGCCGCTACCCCGCAACCAATGTGTGACAAGAACCACAAAAAGCCGTTCGTTCCTTGCATGAGAAACGTTGTGTACGCCATTCCCCTGAAGTGCCATAAAGTATATGTCTACCAAACAGGTCGGTGCCTGAACGACCGACTGCGTAAGCATTACAAAAATGTCAATAAGTTTGTTAAGGGCCACTTGGGCATTCATTGCCGCGATTGCGGTTGTACGCCTTTCTTCGACAGTTGTGCCGTCATCGCTCGTCATGCCAACGAAAAGACAAGAGAAATATTCGAGGCTGCCGAAATAGCAAGCCTGGGGGATCGTTGCGTATCCGCGCCATCCGTGGCCGTAGCCGATAAGGAGATTGGCTATCTGAGGGAGGGGGGTGCCACCTTAGTTAATGCCTCGTGCTGCGTTTCTCTCGACGTCACAGTGTTTGTGCGAAATATATTTGCGTGCAAATTTTGTCATGACCTGTTTTTCTGTTCTTTCCTACCTTTGTTTCTTTTGATAAGTATTTTTAAATTCACGCATTTTTTCAATAAACTCAGTTGGAAGTTAGGGCTTGTACCCATCGCCCCCTTTGTCCTTGTCGTTTTGTTGGCGCTACACGAAGTCAAGTTAAAGGAATACAGTTTTTTATACGGGTTTAAACCACAAATTCTTGGCCGGTAATGTTTAAATTCACCTACCTCGTAGCTAGGGCTCTCCTTAGCTGCCACGAGCTCTTTTGGGCTTTTGTTGCAGCATGTATTTTTTAAAGGGGTTTTAATTCACCCATTGATCGGTCCTTACCCTCCTTTACCCGATACTGTTCACTGGTAACATATGCTACGGGAGTGTTGTGGCGAGGTTCCATGCCCGCTTAAAATATATGCACTTCTTCTGCCGTCGTTTGAGAGTGCCACAGACCCATAAAATCCCAAAGGTAGGACGGGCAGGCCACGTGGACGTCTTAGGCAATGTAATTTATTTGCGCAAAACAAGACCATAGGGTCTGCATACCATAATACTATATTATCTTGTTAAAGGTTCTGGCGGCGGCACCTCACTTTTGTCCTCCAATTACCCAAGGTTTCCAGTACTAACCGATAATTCACATGCAAATAGTTTTCGATTGGAGCATTTTCTGTGTACCGATTCTCAGAAAACTTTCCCTTTTGCCCCCAATTTTCCTGTACTGACAAGGCTTTTTATTAAAATATCCAGCCTATGTTGTTACTTTTTCTGCAAAAAGTATTACCTATTAAAATGCCGAATCTGCAGCATCCAAAACAGCAACATCAAGCACGCGTAAAGTAAAAAACATAGTTCCTTGATGGATAACGCAACCACCTTAAAGAAATTTAAATCAATATTCAGAGAAAAGGGAAATGCAAAAATTGTCTTTGAGTAACGGTTTACGTATCAGGCGTTCTTCAATACTTTTTACGCGTTTTAATGTTGTTTACCCAGCAGCTGTTAACAAATTGGCTATTCCTTCCGAACTACCCATAATAACAATACGAATCGTTCTGCAGAGCTACCTGAGATGGAAATCGTCTGGGTTCATGGGCATGGATCCACCGACGATAATGACGCGGCTCACACCACTGCCCGGACGTACATACACCGGTCCATTGCCCCAAATAGAATGTTCTCCGCTGACAGCAAAACGAACCCACTTCTGTGGTATTGAGACGCCCTGGAACAATATAGGCTGGGCAGAAAAAAATTCTTGCCACCTCATCCTCGGTTCAGCAGAAAAGAAGCCACTACTCTTCGGCGATTGCGGACAAATTTTTTTCCCCGCAGCACCCTCCTCCATTTCATCTACCAAACTCAGTATCCCTCTTTTTCAAAGTTCTGACATAAGCCAGGCAACGGCAACGCCAGGTATGGGAGTGCCAACAAACTCCAAACCTACCCCCAATCCCCTTCGGAATTTTGAGCAGTGGATGGCTCGTCTTGTCTAGCCAGACTTTGAGCACCAGCAAGAACTGGTAAAGAAGGCCTGGACCAGAAGTCGCAGCCTTGGTATCCCGAAATAAGGGAAGCCTCCACCGGGCGAGTTTCCTGCCATCCGCACTCACGGTCAATAAATTTTTATTCTCTCTCACCTCCTCAGACTACAACACACAACTCCAGGCCGTCCGGCAGGTGGAGGAAGCCCTGACCGGACAGCGGGAAGGACCTGCGGTGGCGCAAACCATTACGGGCTCGACCCTCCCGGGATCGGGGCCGACCCCCACGGCCTAATTCACTCTGCCGGACACGCAATGAAGTTTCTCTCTCTCTCTCTCTTCTTGCATATACTACAACAAAGAGGATCGATTTTCAAATGATTGCTCAAAAACAAAGCATACAAAGATACCTTATTCATCGAAGTCGTCAAGGAAAGTCAGGGGTAATATTTCGAAGTATTTTCTGATTTTACAAGTTTGCGTAAGGCACAGCTACAAAACTGACAAACACTGAGTTGCTAGATCCCCGCACGGGGCACCTTGAGTATTTATGGCGACGCTGTTGACGACACAGCGGACCCCCAGCTGACCCACTCACGCTGTAACCAACCATGGTTACAGCGTGAGTGGGTAACCAAGGCCCGCCACGCCGCGTTCTGCGCACCTAGTGCGCGTGGCCTACAAAGAGGCCATCACTATTGAAGCACGCCCGGAAGAGCCTGCCCCATCACATACTGAAGATCCACCCGTAAGCATCGCCGCTACTAAAGGAGGGCATCCCGCGGTTCAGCATAGAAAATAAATTTAAGAGTGCCAGTGCCACCACGCAACCAATAACAAAACAAAAATAAACAAATGCACACAATCTTTCCTGAAATGAATTAATGCTGCAGAAAAATGTGAAGGTATATTGAAGGCTCCTATCGAAAAATCTTCACGGCATTTAATATATATTGTCAGAATAAACTCAACATGTATTGCGTCTCCCGGAAACACATCTGAACGGAATTCACACACACTTACTGACACAGTATGCAGTTTCTAGAAAAGACAGAGAAGGCGAACTCACTTTCCTGAAGGTTTTGTCCTAGTTGTTCAAAAGTCGATAGCTTGTCACCGAGTAAACCTGCAAACTAAACATGAAGCAGTTGTCATGAGGGTGATTACTTTTAATGAGCTAATAAGGGTTGGTTCCTTATATTTACCCAACGAATACTATCTCCAAGCTAGTAAATTTGTAACTTATGTTGAACAATTCCCGGCCTTTTTCATAATAATAGGTGATTTCAATGCTCACCAGCAACTGTGGGCTTGTGCATGGGCCAATGCATGAGTAAGACCTAGAGAAAAAAATATTGTCTCCCTTGGAACTGGTTCTTTACCCAAAAAACAAAC
Source organism: Haemaphysalis longicornis (assembly GCA_013339765.2). Taxonomy (NCBI): domain Eukaryota; kingdom Metazoa; phylum Arthropoda; class Arachnida; order Ixodida; family Ixodidae; genus Haemaphysalis; species Haemaphysalis longicornis. The sequence continues at coordinate 18,665 of JABSTR010000163.1, forward strand.
AACGTATTCCAGCCTAATGCACAACAATTGGTCCGCGTTCGATCAACCAAGGTGCTACCCTACAGTTTTTTCATTAGTAAGTGGAACGAATTACAAATCCCTATGGTAGTGACCATTTCCCTGTTGCATTACCGCAATTCATAGTCCCCCATTTCCAACACAAAGAGCTAATTCGTGAAGGTAGCCGACTGTAAAAAATTTAGGGAAACTTGCCAACCATCTTATGCATCTACAGAAAGGTTAGATATTGATCAAGGTACAGATATCTTTACCGCACACATAACAGTGGCACCACAATGTTCAATTCATCAAAACTCTTGTAGAAATTACAATACACGGAGGCCTTGGTAGGACGAGGAGTGCAAGGTAACTCGCAAGGAACAAAATAAAGCTTGGGCAGTACCTCAGAAGGTGTCAAAGAAATAAAAATTTGGTTGGTCTCAATAGCGCAAAGGGAAAGGGCCGCCGAAGTACACGAGAGGAGAAAACTGACAGCTGGACAACATTTCTTTCTTTCATAAACTCATACACTGATGCAACAAAAAAGTTGCAAATGAATTTTTGTACTACAAGGAAGAAACACAAACACACTTCCACTTGTTAGCACAGCTTGAGACGGTGTTGAAGATCGATTAAACGCTATTTGATACACTTTTGAGAGCGCCTGCAGTTCTCCACGGTAAAATTTCTGGAGAACAAAAACTTCTTGTAATGGCAGCCACGAAGGGAAAAGCAGATCAGATAGGCTAGAACTGCCCTTTGAGCAAACTGCTCCAGGGGCCGACAAAAGACGTTTTAAAACGCTAAAACATGTGCATGAAGACACTCAACAAGAAATACTTTTCTTATTTATTAGGATATGGCAAGCAGGATGTCTTCTTAAATCCTGTAAAAATGAATTGTGGTTCCAATACTAAAAGACAGGAAAGAGACCTGTTTACCCGGCAGCTACAGGCCACTTAAATTAACAAGCGGTTGCTTAAAACTTGAGAAAAATAATGAACAGACGCCTTGTGCATTTTCTAGATTATAACAAATCTTCACTGAAGTGTCAGGTGGGATTCAGTCAGGAAAAGGGCACAACAGACACCCTTCTGGCAATAGAGGCTTACGCAAGTGATGCCTGCGTGCATAGACAGCACTTCATGTCTATATTTTTTACATAAAAAAGGCATATGACAATACATGGCATTTTACTCGGCATTTGTACATTCGAAGCCCGGAGCAATATGCTAAAGTTCACGGAACACTATCAGATGCACGGGACAATCTGGCTGAGAATTGGTCACATGTTACAGCGAGCATTTCTTTGAGAAAATTGTGTACCTCCGCCTGGGAGTTGTCCTGAGCTGTTTACTTTTCTATGTCAAGACGAATTCTTTGGAGAACAGTTTACCCCACCTTTTTCATTCTTTATATATGGATGATATTCCGATTAGTTTTAAATCTTCCAATATGGTCATTTGTGAGAATCAAATTTAAGTTGGAGGGAACAGGCTCCGAAGATGGGAAAATCAGGATGGTTTTAGATTAACTGTAACAATAGCAGATGCCTGCTTTTCACTATGCTACAAGGCATGCTGGCACACCCATGTGTGGTTATTGAAGGTATGCCCATCCAGGTAAAAAAAAGCACAAATAGTTGCGTGTACTTCTTGATAAGGAATTATCCTTCATTGCATACATAAAAAACTCCGAGTATAATTCATGAAAGCACAAACTTTTCTAAAGATCCTGCCTCGCCAGTCATGCGGCACGGACAGAGAGTGCTTATTGAAACTCCTCAACAGCCTCATCAGGACGAGGCTTCAATATGGTAGATCAGTGGATCAGTCAGCCCCAAAAACAGCTACTAAAAACTGGATCCATTTATCCTCACAGGCTTGCTGTTGGCGATGGATGCATTCCGCGCAAGCTTTAGATAAAGCATGTTTTTTTGGAATTTGACTTCTGGTCATTGGAAAGTCAGCATGGCTACACATCTTTCTTATTTGCTGTAAAAACAACCTCCGTCATAAAGCACCCATCGAAAATCTCACAACATTTTCACTAAATTTGTGTTTGTAAAACGGTCTTCACTTCCACAGCCCTGTGCAATACCAGTAAACACTTTAGCATCAAAATCAACGTTTCTTTCGAAAACACCCACCTACAAAACCTGTTGGGCTCATGCTATGGCCGCTTTGAAGCTATCGCCTGTAATATGCGACATGTCTTTTGCAAGTATAAACAAAAACAAACACGTTGTGCGTTCATTCACCAGCCTTTTTAAATCTTCAGCATAAATATCAATGTACAGAGTTATACACGTATGCGTCCAAAACATATTCTGCGGTGTCATATGCTGTACTCACCGAAATTCTGAGTTTCAGAAATTGTAAACCCCTACAACAGCATTTTCGCAGGTGAACCCCAAGCCATGGCGCTGGTAGTGGAAAACATCATAAAAAGAAAATCGTTTGCTCGGTCTATACATTGATTCTCTCATTGTGGTTAGATTCCTTTCGCTTTTAAACTCCCTCATAAACGATATCACATTAGCATACCTCACGGTGTTAATATTACAGTCTGCTCGGTTCCTGGTCATTGTAGAATAACGGAAAATAAGTCTGCTGATAGTGAGGCAGCTGCTACTGCTCTTCGTAGAAATGTGGACATTGTGTGTTTGACTTACAATGACTTGAAATCGCTTATTAAACGAACACTTTGGAAACGCTGGCGGAACACTTGGCAGCGCAAACGGAAAACAAACTTCATGCAATTAAGCCGCGAATCACTAGGCCCTTTACTGAAAAACGACACTGGTCTGTAGAAGTTGCTCTTTGTCATTTATGGATAGGCCACACACATGGAATACATGGATGCCTTTTAAATGGCACACCACGACCAACATGTTATAAATGTGGAAGAGATCATTCTGCAGACAGACTCTTCGGCAATATACATCCACACAACACATACCACTACACAAGGCGCACTTTGTCTCAGATGAAAGAATAATCAATTACACAAATGCTTTAGACTAATTTGATGATCAATTTTAAGGAACATTTCTTATCACACATTATCACAGCTTGTCACTCAGTATGGAAGACAATGCTGGGGCATTTTCTGTGGCACTCAGGGGCGTCATCTTTCTTTGCAAGGCAGAACCTGTCCGCGAGGCACCTTGATTTTACCCCCAAAACTTTTTCTGTGCTCTCAGCTATGCTATATTTGTGTTTCAGTGATTATGCACTGTCCCTATACACGAATTGTACATACCCTTCTTTTAAACAAAGCACGCAGCATATAAATCACCCGCTACACAACGCACTCATTTTTGTTGCAGTTGGGCCAGAAGCTTTTGCGCTACTAGGCAAAATCACCATCATAATCGTCGTCGCCATTGTCGTCGTCGTCATCATCTCTGTTGGTATATAATTTTTGCCGTTCATTTTTGTCAATAAGTACTTCTACTTCTTTAGTAAACGTTGCTTCCGTCAAAAGTGTCCCGTTTAGGTGCAGTGTGGCTGTGTGCACTAAAAGTGACAAGGACGTCAATCCCGCCAACTAGTGCTGATTGGCAAGCGTCTATACTATTCAAAAGCGGTCCCAACTGGTCTGCAGCAATGAAGTACCGTGTCCTGGCGACTTTCTTCCCAATTTCAGTGCAACTCGCTGTTGCGGCATCGGCTGGAGGGAAACTCGTCAGTAAAATTTATTGCTTACACAAGTGAGCCCAACGAGAACCCTTCCCCGTAAGTGCTCTTAACAAATAGGCAATCTATAGCTGTTTGGTGCACCATGAATATTAGCAAATATTTGAATCCAGGTATTTAAACCACACCTAACAGCTGCGACACCAGATGACATAGTCCCGTAGTTTACAAAAGGGGGGATTATGACTCCTTCAACAGCAGCAGATGATTTGTAGAAAGACTTCAACACCTAGCAAATTGTGACCGTATGATAAATCTTTTTATGTGGCTGTTATTAAGGTGGTTTCGTTTCAAAAAGTTCCAATTTTAACCTGCCGTTTTTTTCGTCGCTATCTAACCGGCACAAAACCACCTTCCCATTTCGCCCTTTTCCGTTTCTCCTGTTCCCATTTGAACCTATTCTTATTAAAAACCTTCTCTTTCGTTTCCTCGCGCTTCAGTCCGGTTCAAAATGATTTCGATTACGAAAGGCGTGGGTTTGGTTCCCACTCTGGGCGCGTGTTTTTCTTTCTTTCTTTCTTCTGTATATTAAAAAAAATGTTTACTTCATTAACCGTAGTGAAAAAGAAAAGTGCCTAACCACACCCCTATGCCTCCTTTGGCGTTGTAGACTGCTGGCCTATCTTTCTGTATTTCCTCAACGAGCCCCTCATTTCCTTACTATATATGTACTTATATATATTGTGAGCATTTGTGTGTAAGCTACGATAGTGCTCGCTTCAAGGACACATGGAAGGTGCCTGCTACTTTCTTGTCCAATCCACCTTGCACTCCGTCTGCTTCTCAAGACAATTATCATCACCATGTCGCACCTCATCTGTTTCTCATACCCATCCACATCATCATTCCTCGGGCTGGTATTCTCGGTTGCCTCTCGGAATAAACGCGCCGTCCCGACTGACTCTGCGACGTCTCTTCTGGGTGACGGCTGCCTTTGACGTCTCCCTCAAGTGGTGGAGTTGCGGGGTACTCCTTGGTGGGTGGCCGGGGCACCCTCGGGGGCCGGGGCTCCCAGTCAAAGTGAGGGAGACGTCAAAGGCAGCCGTCACCCAGAAGAGACGTCGCAGAGTCAGTCGGGACGGCGCGTTTGTTCCGAGAGGCAACCGAGAATACCAGCCCGAGGAATGATGATGTGGATGGGTATGAGAAACAGATGAGGTGCGACATAATGATGATAATTGTCTTGAGAAGCAGACGGAGTGCAAGGTGTATTGGACACGAAAGTAGCAGGCACCTTCAATGTGTCCTTGAAGCGAGCACTATCGTAGCTTACACACAAATGCTCACAATATATATATATATATATATATATATATATATATATATATATATATATATATATATATACACGTCGGCGTGCGACGTCCCGCAGATGGATGGTACAGGCCAGAGTCAGTTGGCCGGAATGGGAGCTACCAAGAGAAGGTTCGGTGCGATAGTGGTAGACGAGGAAGAAGTTGTTAATAAAGGTGTTGGTTTGATGAACGCCATGTCTCCTGCGTTACATATATATATATACACACATATATATAACTATATATATATAAATATATATATATCTTTATACCATTGTTTATAAGGTGCCCCAAACAACGGGGCACCTTGGGTAATCTTGGTGACGGTGTTGGTGACACCACGGACCCCGAGCCCAGCTACATAACCTGGATCCATCGTGGCGATGTGTGATAAGGTGAAGGTTAGAAATCTCAAACGGTGGCCGCGGGAGCCCAGGTCAAACTCGGGCAGATGGGCTCCTTGTCTTTTTCCCAGGCAGGGAGTTCCGGTCTCTTCAGATATCAGGGTAAGGCTGACGAAGAAAGTACCCCCGTCCCCTGGTTCTTTTACAGCCCATATGGTAAATCTTTACCCCCCAAACATGATCGGCCCTTGAAAAGCGGCCGCAACGGAGGTTCATTTCCGCCACTCCCAGCCCTCAGTCTTCCAAATCATTATAACTACCTCCATTTTGTGGAGTTAGAATCCACTGAACAAGAAAAGCCTCTTGCATCAAATTCCGTGTTCGTGATATCAACATTTGTGGAGGGTATCATTGGTGACAAGTATAAGGACCAAAAACAAAGAACTGGAGAAGTATTTGTTGAACTACACAACCAACTGCATGCCAATATCCTCCTTGAACAAATTCGCATGGCCACTTTTGAAATCAGGATGACACCCCATTGGAGCATGAAGAGTAGTCAAGGTTTGATTTCCGAACTAGACGTCATGAATGAGACAGATGCTGACCTGCTGGAGGGCCTGAGAAATCAGGGTGTGACAGCTGTGAGGTGCATAACTATGAAGGGGGATGACAAAGTAGTCTCGACCAGGCACATATTTCATAATCCATAAACCAGGCACATAATCCATAACCCCAGAGTACGTCAATGCGAGGTTTTCGTACATTTTATTGTCCGGCCCTACATTCCAAACCCGCGCCGCTGCTTTAAGTGCCAGCGGTTCGGGCAAGGAATCAACTCCTGCCGTGGTCGTCTGACCTGCGCAAAGGGCGCCAAGCATGTTCATGCATCTGAGAATTATCCATCGTCAACCCTCACCTCTGCCAACTGCCAGGGACCCGAAGCCGCCTATTCTCGAAAATGCGAGAAGTTTAAGCAGGAGAAGGCCATCATAAATGTGAAAGTCACTGAGAACATCACGTTCCCAGAGGCGCGAAAGAGGTTCGCCTCTTTCCTCCTGGGGAGGTACGCCGACGCAGCTCGCTGGAGGGCGGAGCGGCGTCTGGTTTCGGCGGGGACCCAGTACCGCGTCGGACTTGGTCTCGCCCGTGATCCGCCCGCCAGGGTTGCCCCAGGCAGCCCAAGCTGCCTCTGCACCACTCGCTCAGCGAGCAACGGCTGTGGTGGCAACCACATCCGTTGGGGATGCCGCGGCGTCCACTGTTTTCTTTCCGCCGGCCAAGAGCACATGCGAGGGCACAGAGATAGAGACGGAGGCCTCCGCAGCAGTACCTACCCCCGCCGCACCTCCTGTGCCACCCCAGCAGCTCGTGACGCCATCAGCGGTCCTGGATAGAACCAAGGGCACCGGAAAGGCTGCCAAGCCCGGGGGGTCTGGTCCTCCGAGTACGCTTTAAAAATCTGATCATTACATGGATGTGGGACCTTTATTGGCTGATTTGAAGCGGAAGAAGTGGGTTCCTTCATCTAAACCTTCAGAGAAAGTTAAGAAACCTCTTTCAAGAGAGCAAACCCCGAAAGACCTTACGAAGATAGTCGCACTCCAGTAGCTCTAACCCATCAAAATGGGAAGAGAAAATATTGTTAAATGGAACTGCAGAGGCCTTCCTAATAATCTGGACGATATATAAGAAATCATCTATGATAATAACACAAGTTTAATATGTGTACAGGAAACACATTTGAATTCAAATCATACAAATTTCTTGAATAGGTACATAGTGTACAGAAAGGACATGGATGGCTGCACACTCTTCTTACGGTGTGAACATAATTTCCCGGAATTACTTCGGCTGCCACCTTGTCACTCTGTACACTGTAATTGAGGCTGTAGCAATTCGAACAATAATATTTATCAGGTTGATAACGGTGTGTTGGATATCTATTCCTCCTGATATTGCCCTTTAGAGCTCTGACGTCGAGGCGCTGGTTGACCAGCTTCCCGAACCATACATCTTAACAGGCGAACTTCATGCTCACAATGCATTTTAGGGCTTCTCTCGTACGGATGCCTACGGTCGCCTGATAGAGACGTTTCTAACATCCTCTGAGCATACCTTTTCAACAATAAACAGCCTACATACCATAACATAGGACACAACACATACTCATATCTTGACGTTGCTATTGGCTCCGCAGTTCTCTTTCCTCCTCTCGAGTGGTGTGTGGATGCAGACTCATATGGCAGTGACCACTTCCCACCTCACTAACATATATAGGTAAAGGCCCACGCAGTTCATCTTTCCATAGTAAGTTCAATAAAGCACGAGCTAACTGGAACACATTTACTGAGATATCGAAACAACACTACTCAACCTTAAAAAACCTACACGTAGATGAAGCCGCTCAGCTGCTCACGGCGCACATCCACGACGCTGCCGAAAAGTTGATTCCCCATGCCTCTGGTGCCTCAAGCAACCAGAGGCGGCGGTGGTGGAATGAGGACTGCGGGCGAGCGCGAAAGGCCCAGGACAAGGCATGGGGTATCCTTCGTCGGTTCCCAACGTCGGGTAACCTTATTCTGTTTAAACGGGCTAAGGCAATCAAAAAACGTGTTCGCCGTGAGGCAAAAACAGATAGTTGGCGCTCATTCATAACATCCATAAACTCATACGCAGACACACGCAATGTATGGACACGTATACGAAAACTCAAACAACAACAGACACACAGCCTGCCCCTGTCAGTACAACAGAGGACAGACTGAAAAACCAGGGTAACAAACTCGCACAACATTTCCAACACGCGTCCAGATATCACACTACACGAACACTTTCCTGAATTATAAATACTGTAGTGAAAAGAAGTCCCTACACGACAACAACAAATCACAGACTTCTTACAACTTCCTGTTTTCATTAAATGAGTTGAGGTCTGCTCTGAGCACTTGTAAACACTCAGCTCCAGGCCCAGACAACATCACATACGCAATGTTACAACACTTACACACATGCACACTTGAAACACTTTTACATCTATTTAATAAAATATGGCTTTCGGATAACATTTCAAAGTGTTGGAGGAAAGCCATAGTAGTGGCTTTCTTGAAAGAGACAAAGGACCCATCGTCCCCCTCAAGTTACCGTCCTACAGCCCTGACAAGCTGCCTGTGCAAGCGCTTCGAGAAGATGATCAATCGCATGCTCGTGTACTTCCTTGAGTACAACAGTCTTCTCGAGAGTGGCCAGGCAGGCTTCAGGGTGGGGCGATCGACGAATGATCAACTGGTATCTCTTGACTCGTACATCAAGGATGCCTTCGCGCGTGATCAGTATTATTATACTGTGTTTTGTGACCTCGAAACGTCATACAACCCCGCTTGGCGATACGGGATCTTTAGTCAATCGGTGTTTCGGGCAACGTGTTCGACATTCTTGTTAGTTACTTGTCAGACAGAACGTTCCGAATAAGAGTTGGGTGTGCACTCTGAAAGGTTCACGTGCAAGAAAATGGCGTGCCGCAAGGTGGCGTGTTGAACTGCACTCTCTTCATAGTAAAAAACTCTCTTGGTACGGCACTGCCACCTACAGTTTCTTAGTCTATGTATGTAGATGACGTCTTTGATATCCTATAAATCGTGCAATATGTCAATCTGCGAACGTCAAGTCCAGCTTGGTGTAAAGAAACTTGCCGGCTGGGCTGAAAAGAATGGTTTCAAATTGAATCCTGCAACACGTTCCTGCATTGTGTTCTCCAGGAAGCGTGGGGTGCATCCGGACGCAGACTTCACTCATAATGGCGTGTCGCTTCCTGTGAACAAGGAGCACAAGTTTTTAGGGGTTGTGTTTGATCACAAACTCACATTCATTCCCCACATTAGAGGACCTAAGCATAAATGTCTCAAAACAATGAGTATCCTTAAAGTTCTTTCCCACCAATCCTATGGTTCCAACAAAGAACTCCTGCTGCGCTTGCATACTGCTTCGGTTGGGTCTCCTTTGGACTATGGCAGTGTGGTGTATGGGTCGGCGACTGAAACAGCGTTACGAAAGCTCGACGCAGTGCTACATTTAGGGATTCGTCTTGCATTGGGTGCTTTTCGCACTAGCCCTGTCGAGAGTCTGTGTCGAGTGTAACATGTGGAGCCTTGAGAACCAACGAACATACATAGATTTGCTTTATGCTTTTAAAATTCCATCGCTGAATAATCATCCCTTTTATCCTGTCCTTAAAGATACATCCAGACCTCTGCTGTTTGTAAATCGTCCATCCGTTCCTCTGCCCTTTTCACTTAGAGTGAGAGAGCGAGCCTCAGATCTCAGCGCTTCGTGTTTAATGTGCACAGATCATCTTTTTCAGACATTTTACCCCCTTGGAAAGTTCGTCAGGTGTCGTGCGACCCTTCTTTTATTTAACTTGACAAAACTCGGTTACCACGAGCTGCGATACTACAGCAGTTTCTCTCTCTGCAGTTTAAATACCCATGTGCAGAATTCTACAGTGACACATCTAAGACCACCACTATTGTGTCGTGAGCTGCTCATGGTCTGAAGTTTAATGCAGCCAGAACCATGAGCGCACACACAGCAATTTTTTTCAGTAGAAGCATATAGAATTTTACTCATCGTACCGCACATTCTTAGAAATCACTTTCCCGATTCCATCATCTATACAGATTCCTTGAGCGTTTTTCGCGCACTGTCATCCCACAAGCTTCCCAAAAATGACATAATTATTCTTGTGTTCAACATCATTATGTCTGTGTATGCGCGAAAGCATGAGCTTATCCTCTGCTGGGTCCTAGGACACGCTGGATTGCTGGGAACGAGTTGCCAGACGAGAGGGCCGCTGCTGCTGCACTCAGGAACACTGTAGACATTACAACAATACCCTATACTGACCTCAAGCCACAGATAAGCAACAATTGCGCAGAACGTGGCAAACACACTGCAATGAACAGACAACAAACTACATGTCGTAAAGGCAGACTTGGGACGGTACACTGCTGACTCACACAATAGACACACGAAAGTCGCCCTAAGTTGGCTGCGGATGGGGCACACCCATGCAACGCACTCGTATCTGCTGACGGGATCTTCTAGACCCCAGTGCAGCAGGCGCGGAGAGGCTCTATCCGTAGTATAAATACTAATCCCATGCAAGGCACTTCACACAACACGACACCAACACTTCAGAGAACTCTACATACAACATACTCCCCTACACCCATCGTGGTTTTTGGGTGACGATGCCATGGTTTTCGTGACACGTGTGTTTAAGTATTTGTCAGCCGTTAGGTTTTTAAACCTCATTTCCTATCACCCATAATCAAATCTGGCCTTATACACCAGCCATCACAATTATCTTAAATTGATATTACTACGTTTCGTTTACACGTTTTTATACCTACATTTGTGGGGTAATCACTTCTGTTCAATAAATAACGTCTTCTCTGGCGCTCTTTGCCCTCGTTGGCCTTGCGCCATTAAACACCAACTATCATCATCATCATTGTTTATAAGCCCTAAAAGTACTTTCACTGAGTCACGTTCTGGTGGCATATTCGTAATCCCACTGTGGGCTTATCTGGTGGGAGTTCTGTGAGGCACTGCCTGCGCCAATAAATGACCGAACAACCTTGCTGATTAGGTCATGCTGGATGGCAAAGTAAGTTTGATGCACCCCGGGAAAGATATTTTTCTACAAAATATCCATTCTGCCTTTAAAGCTACACCCCATATCAGTATTACTGTAGTCATGCTAAGATAGCGTCTACTGCAGCAATTCTAAAGTGGTCGGGTTATTCGACAGGCCCTGCGCGCCCACTGCAGAGCAGTGAAGCTGCCCAAAGCGCCAGACATGTTATTTTAAAGCAGCGTGCAGCGTATTTTATTGCTTCAATAAACGAGTTTATTTTCGTGTCGATTCGGTAAATACTGCATGACGCGCGGTGGGAATGTTTTTTCGTCGCCTGAAGCGCAATCTCGCGAAGTCAAGCTGATACGAAAAACTGGACTAATCGCATCCAAATGTGATTCCCTTTGTAAATATACAACCGGATTGCCCGGTAATAATCAATTCTGCTACTGACATCTTCTGATCTTCACAAATTCTACATAACAATAACTTAGCGTTTTTCGTTGTTTTCAATTTATTTTCTGGATATATTTTTCTTCGTAGTCGACGACGTGACGCATGAACAAATAGACCATTTAACACCAAAGGAACGCGCTCCCGCTTTCGTAAATTGAACCTTGCAGAAAGGTAGTCACCAAAAAAATTACACCATCATTCCGTAGGGGAACCCTGAGTAGTTGCGAAGCACGCTTGGGGTCGACTAAAGTTCCCATCAGTTTTCAGTTCGTCGTTTCCGTAGACGTTCAGCTTCGCGTGCCTTCGTTGTATCAGCTGCTTCTTGACGTAGTTTCAATGAGTGAAGGACATAAGGCGCATTCGTAGCACATGCTCCCGTCACGGTTTGTAGCGCAGTGGGAAGAGCGCCACGTGCCTCCCGTTGCGGCCAGAGAGTCGTGGGATCGAAACCTGGCACCGCTTATAGCTGACTGCGCTGACGTCAGCCCAAACGCTGACGCGGCTGAAGAGACGCGCATCCGCAGTACAGTGCGGACGGCGGACAACGACAACGATGGAGAGAGGGACACAGACCCGAGCTTGAGATGCTTTGCATCTAAAAGTATTCTTTGCTACAAAACCTTACACTCAGTGTACTATGATATAAACAATGGCGCTGATGCTCTACCCACAAACATGGGTCAATCTGTTTAAAAATTGAACTCTTATAATGTATATGCGCTGTTGCTTAGCGGGAGCGGGACCAGTTATGTGGTCGGTTATTTTACAACGAGACGGCTGACAAAAGCAGCGTCTGTGTGTTGGATATTTTACTATATGGTGTGTTTTATGGCCCCAACTCGAACGTTTTCCGGTTTCTTAGCTGCCATTTTTCCCAAAATTATGGCAGCGCTGAATAACCAAGCCGAAGCCATCGAGTATATAACAATGTATTTGTAGTGGCTCTTTTACGAAAATTCCCCTCTAATTAATGCACAAACCATATGCTACCCGTACTTTGGCTGAGATGTCAGTGCATACTGTAAATCTTGCGGGAAAGGTTACGTAGGACGTAACCAACCATTGTTTGCAGAAAGCTACGCAAGTGAAAGCCATGCTGTTTTCCATTGCGCAAAGGGCACGGAAAAAAAATTAATTCTTTAGGGACGTGACACGTTCACGAATTTGCAGTAGCAAGACTTTCGCTCGAGGTGCCGTAAAAGGCGCGAGACAGGCGCACGACAACACCATGCGGTTGGCTTGCGACAGATCGTTACGACTGTTGCCCGAAAGTCGTACGCATCAATTTGAGACACATGGTCCGATGCACGCGTGCCATCCGTCGTCGGTGTCACTCCGCCCTTGGTTTTCGGTCCGTAGTCGCCTCCCTGTTTAGGCAAACCTGGCCGGATTTTGATATGTGGAAGAGATATGCGAGCAGGGAAAGAACATATTTATTAACTTGAAGTGAAAATGAATAATGCTACTACGTGGCGCATAGCATTTTTGTGTCTTTACTACAGCGGTGTGGGAATATTGAACACCTATAATTTACAACTTTTATGCTGCTGTTTCTGCTGGCCGGTTGTGTCTACCAGGCGGATAGCGCACGGGTCGGTGGCGGCGGCAGCGGCGGAGAGCTGCTCCCCACAAAATACTCGGAACGGCCACCTGTGCCTCCTCGAAGCATGTTTCCATTTTTTGGGCGGTCATCGGAAGCACAAAATACCCCCTGTACTGAAAGCTGTAAACCTTCTCCAATTTTTTGAACCTCGCTCAGTATTCAGAGGTCCCAGCTAGTTACCGACAACTCTTTTAGAGTAGTGCTAAGCTTCCTTGGCTACAGAGGGTTTATGCGTTGAAAGTCGCAAAGTGCAAGTTGTAGAGGTGGGTTTCTTGACTTCAAAATGCTTAGCACTACTTCTTTTTTGCTGGTCTGACCACCCCATAGTCAGGTGATATAATGCGGATGGTTACAGAGGGCCTATATATCGGTTGGTCAATATTAAGAGGTGGAGACCAACTATTTGGTAAGGTTGGCCAATTGTTTTTTTGGTGAGGAAGTATTGCATTTTCCCCAAAAGGCCTTCCAGTATGATTGCCTCAATATAACCTATCCCGCCAGGTATCTTGGATGGTATTAATTTCGGGTGCAGGCCTGTAAGCCAAAATAAAACTTTGATTTGTTTTGTTTGCACTGTGAACATACAGTAGCCGGCACACGTCACAAATAAGCGCTTATCAAGAAATAATACTTTATTTCTAACTTGCGTTTCAGACGTCATGAACAGGTCAGTGAAGTTAGCCACCTGGTGGCCTGCGTGGTTGTGGACGGGGGCGGTGCGGCCTTGGCGGTGGCGGCGGCGGCCTATTTGGAGGACATGGTGGTGGGCGGCTTCGACGTTCTGCACACATAAAATAGCGGCACCCGATTTGCAGAGTTGTTTAATATATAAAGCTGTTTCGGTTATCATTTTAACGTCGAAAAAAAAGAAAATTGGTGAAAAAAATGAAAATCAAAAGCTGCCAGAACGCGTAGTCTAAATTGAGACGAAATGTACAGAAATTGGGAGATCTTCCGCGCTTACCTACGAGTGTCAAATTGGATATTTCGGTATGGTAGTTTTGTTCTTAGATAACGCGGGGACAGCATTTTTATCATCTTAGCAAAATCGCGCCGTTCGCGGGCGTAGAATAAAAAATATTTTAGGTAGCTGTCAAACTATGCGATGCGGTGGTGCCAGGTGGGGGTCAGGTTGATTGATTTTTTTTTTCATACTGTCACAAGCATCCGATGAAGTTTATGAGAATTTGCTTGCGCGAAATTAAGCATTTATAGCATATGCCAGTTGAGCCGTAAGTGGAGGTTTGGTTATCTACTACTGCGCCAAAAGTGTGTGCGTAATGCCCATGTATTGTCTCAGGCTTGTATTTTAATAATCACATAACGCGATGTGTATCTCTGCAAGGAAGAGCCAATTAAAATATCTTTGCACTAGCAGGCCCAGACCTACTCTACACAAAAACCTTCCTTGTTGTCTTCACCGGCAACTTTCCTTCGCATTTTATTATGCTCGTTTACTACAAAGTGTTTATCAAACCCCTTTTGATGATTTAGAATGGGGGTTCACCATGGTAACATGTTATGCTACGTATTTAAAGAGGACACAGGAAACGACTGCACCAGACATTTAGGACTGCATATGGGTCATGGCCGAGGAATATATGAGAACTGCGAGGGATGCAGAAGTTTCAAGGTCGGCAAACGATTTAATCACAAGCACTCGGTTCATAATATTGAGATTACGTCATTTTCATGTTAGCACAAATTGTTCCCAAGATTCCCGGGAGAGTTGGCTGGCGACCGAGCATCGGGCTATGGAACCATTTAGACATGCGCTTCCACAGTCCTAGCCGAATTTCGGATGATCCGTTCGGGCCTACCCCTCTGTTTCACCAACATTGCCCCGAAGGCACCCCTGACTTTCCTCTCAACGCAAAATTTGTTAATTTAGAACCGCAGGGGCAGCATGCCTGCGTTCTACCCATCAAGCCGTTGGTTTGGAGCAATGCCATGTGCTGCAGTACAAACACCATTCACTTCGGAGTTTAGCAGTGTCCACTACCAAGGGGGGGGGGTGGCAGGGAAGCACGTGCATATGTTCACGTCTAAAAATAGTTTTCAAAAAAGCAGAAAATGTTT
This sequence comes from Haemaphysalis longicornis, assembly GCA_013339765.2. Lineage (NCBI taxonomy): Eukaryota > Metazoa > Arthropoda > Arachnida > Ixodida > Ixodidae > Haemaphysalis > Haemaphysalis longicornis. Next base: position 33,781 of record JABSTR010000163.1, read on the forward strand.
TTGGGAACTGCAATAACTCTTTGTATGGACAATAGGTAAGTTCTCATCTTCAATTTATGATCTTTTATTTTGACCTTACGGTTTGCATCTTTAGGTCCAACAATCTTCATTTATGTCCAACAATTCGATATCGAAATATGAAGGAAATTATGCAATAGGATCTGATAAAATACATTTTCACTGTAGAGCATATAGGGTAATTTTTATGTAGCGTCGGAATATGTGAGCAAATTTTATGAACCAGGCAGATGAATCGCATTTAGACGAGAAAACAATAACTGTAAAAACAATACACGTATTTTAAATGTGGGCAATTTCTTGCGAGTGGCTCATCTTTCACCGATTAAAGATTCTGAATATTGTGATAAGTACAGCAGCGTCTACGTTACGTTGTCCCATGTCCATTACTTTGGTTTGGTTCAAATTAAAAAAGTATTTCAGTACTGAATTCAGTGGGTTTGAAGTTTTGCAACTGTTACCAAGTAATTTATTTCGTGTCGTAAATACAGACTGAGCCATGTGTGTTGTACTTTTACTTGTGCAAATTTAGCTTAAATACACCGGCTTACACATCACGTCTGATGTCGAGTCTTTTTGGTGCACAGTTACTGTAGACGCCAATTCTTTAGTCGTTCAAGGTCAATTTTATCGATCTTCTTACTCGGACTACAATAAACTTTAATCGGTCAATGTATTTATCGGCAAACATTCAAACCGAACTTTTGTTTTCAGAGGTTTTTTTCAATCTGTCGCACTATAAATGGCGTGATAAAGTATTGGCAAGATGCACTGAATACCGGGTATTTATGGAAACAAAATATCCGATTTCTAACAGTGGCATTTCTCAGTTGGTTACTTGCCCAACTTCAAATAATATTGTTTTATACCTGATGTTGTGTAACTCTCCCATCTGATGAATAAAATAATTGTTCTTCCTGGTAACAGTGACCATTCGGCTATTTTTTGTGTCAAGCAGCAAAAGCAAATGCAGACGATCCCCAAGTCACCCAAGAACTGATTTGTCATGCTGAAAGGGTGACTACTCACGCATGCCGAGTACTAGAGTACAAGTTGCCGGTATTTGAATTCCTAGCTGAAAATCGCATCTTCAAATATTTCCGGCTCGAATTCAGACACAAGTCCTCAGTGCTCATGGATAAGTATATAACTGCAAAACACACTAACGAGCCTAGCAACTGCAAGCCTTTGACGACGTCCAGTAAATTCAGAATAACAAAGAAAGGATGACTGTTGTTTGGAAAATAAAGAAACCTGGAAGCAGTGAGCGCATGTACGAATCTATCGTATTTAAATGTTAAAACAAAAAAAACAATTCGAAAATCTCTGTTAGAAAATTTAAACAATTTGTAAGTTTTTCGCTAATACCTTAAGCAGTGTGAATCTGTTCTTGTTGGAGGCAGTGAAATAAATACTGGTAATACTTCTGAAGTAGTAAATGAAGCTTAAGTCACATGTTTAACTTCGTATTCCCAATTCATGTTCTTGCCCAAGCAACAGTTTCCTTCCAAACCGTACCCAAGCAGGTTTCCATGGATGCCACCGGGTGCACTCAGTGTTTGGGTTTTACACTCTATTCAAGAAAGTGAGGTCTATTTAAGGCCGTTTTTCGCGATGGTATTTCTTCTCCTATTGTGAAACAATTTGATACTCAGATTTCGCTCGGCGTTTTTATACATAATACTATGTTCCTTCTGTTGGAAACGTTGCAGGATGATTTCATAATTTTCAATGTTGCAGTGAATGTTGCAGTCAATGTTGCAATCAAAAATCAATAAAACAGATTCTCGACCCATTTCTTCTGATATACCCACATATCGGCATATGTTACCGATACAAAGGTGTTAATAGCTGAAAAGATTGGTTTTTCAATTGTATTCTTGTACTACGCACCTTGTAGAGTTCTTACAGAAACTGATTCACAATGTGGATGACGTTGAATACACGAGACATCTTTTTAGATTTTCCAAAGGCCTTCAAAATGGTTCCACACTCTTTATCTGCCATACTACAAATTCAAAATTTCGATCAGAATGTTATACCTTGGATAACCCATACTTCATTGCCAGGCGTCCAGGTGTGCTTTCTAGTAGAAATCGTCAGTTTTGCCAGTCTCATCAGGCGTGCAAAAATGCTCTTCCCTTGGCCAGTTCTTTTACGCTCCTTTCGTACATGATATCTGTACGCATTTCGTCACTCTCAACCTTATTTGCAGACAATTGTGTTTTATCTCGCGCACAAAATTGAATCGTAAGATGAGGTTGTGCCACAAGGGGCAAAATGCGTTGAGCCAAAAAAGTGTGTTGACAGTTTCCTTCGAAAACACACACAAATACAAAGGGGGCGAACCACAGGTAGAAGGGATTTCCAGCCGTGGCATGAAACCGCGAAGCCGAAGTTCAAACTCTTATGAAGACTGCCTACACGAAAACAGTGGTTGGCGACGCGATGTTCAATTGAATAACTGCGCACGTAGACGAAGACATGAGAACAAGAGAAGATAGGACAAAGCGCTGAACTGTAACTAAGTTTTATTCAGACAAGAAATACATAAACCGGGCAGCATTCGATTGTAATGGCAACACCACATAACGTAAACATCATCTCGCGCACTGTCAGCTACACCCGTTGCTTCTAGTGGTGACGCGATTCTGATTTGTCACAGTGGTATAGCTGTGTGGATGTTTTGTCCATATTCTTTAGCGTAGCCTCGTTTCCTACTCGTGCATAAAGGCAGAACACCTTAGAAGTGTTTTCGGGATTGTTTGCCTTCACAGCATAGTAGGCGCCTTTTGTAGAATAACAAAATTTGTGCGATGGTACTCATAGTCAGTTTTCATTCCTTGAGCGTTTTAGCATAAGAAGCTTGAAAAAATGCAAGTGTAACAATTGTATTTTTATCACACCGTTCTGCCCAATATAGCAACCTTGTTTTCACACAAACTGGTGTCTGTGGTATGTGTAGCGCTGAAGTCCAAATGTAGCACCAAACTCGTAACAAGACTTACTGCCAACTTTTAGTTGGGGAAGACCAACCCCGAATAACATGCAATACAGTCAAGTCATCCCAACTATGCAAAAAAAAGCCTGCTGCATGCGATAAAATTGAGCCCATATCACATGCAGATTGCGTGTATCATGTTTTACTTCGCGTGCATCTTGTTTGCATCTTGATTATCCCGTAGGCCAGTAACGTGTGTTGCCCAAATGCCACCCAATCACCCAAGTCCTGATATTTTGCACGTGCTGCATTACTGAGACAAAGATTTGTTAAGTTCTTTTCCTCCTGTAGCTCCTTCTGCAAGCCAATGCAATCTCTAGCCCCAACATGCCCCGCATTGTAGGAATTGTGCGGTATATATTTTTATGTGTCCTCATTACTGTGCCTCGGTGCAAGGTACAATTGCAAAAGTATTCATCTTGCTTTGAATCAGCGTATAGTAGGTGTAGTAGTACCAAAGGGAGTGGGGGCACATACTAATTTGGTACATTCCAACCAGGTTTTCAAGCAATGCCACAGCCACCACCGTCAATCGGGTTTTTTTTTTCTGAAACCGTAACGCCCAGCGACAGAACGTAAGCAAACTGCACCTAATTTAATGAAAGTCTACCTCAACAACTGACTACAATCAAATTAAAACCTCGGCAATTTGAATGTAGTAGCCACTAGACATTGAACAGAAACAGGGTTTAAATTAGGGAAGACTATGTGTGAATGTGATTTTACAGTAACATTTCTTGCACTACTTTAATTCTTACTGCTAAACACTGTGTACTTCACCTAAAAAACGTAATCCTAACAGGACAAGCGAACAGCAGTGCAGGACGGGTTTTTCAGTACTCTGCTTTTTGACGTTTTGTCATTCATATATTATAACTAACCCAGCTCGACATTCTACTGCAGGATGTATACTTCCATGGCAATGACCATGTCCTTGTTCGTGTGTGTTTCGTTTTGCCACATTTTGTGGACAAGGCTTCATCCGTTTATATAATGTCCCTTAATCAACCACGCGGTGAGGATAGATGGAGAAAAAATATTTTGCAAGTTCAGATGAGACCTCTAGCTGGGCTAAAAGGTCTTCATAGTCACTGTTTACAAAATATAGTTTTTATAAATAGTGGTACCTCACATTGGCCGTCATAGTTAGTTTTAAGGCTGTCTTAGTAGTACCAATGCTGACATTATTCATATGGTTAAATCTTTGTTGAAGCGAGCACAGCCGTCGCCGCCAGAAGCCACAGGCCATATAGACTCTGACGCGTTCCAAAACTGCCGTGGGTTGAAAGCCCAAGCTTGTTTACCTTGTCGGCCAGCGGGTTCTCATTCCAAAGTATGAAGGTCACAGAGCGTGGCCAGGAGACCTCACTCCAAGATCGACCCCGCAGGTGTCGTCAGGCCCTGCAAGGCTACGAGGAAGCTGGGGTTGTTTCAGGAGCATAGCCTTCTTTTTGTCTTCTGTTTTTCTTTCTTTTTCACTCACCCCTAACATTACGGTTCTTTCAGATTGGCTTTATGTGATCCTGGAGCTTTTTGTGTTATTCTTTGGTTGCTTTGTTGATGCGGTTATTTTGTTGCCGGGTTGCTTACAAGATATATGCCAAAACTAACTGTTAAATTTGAAATTCAAAGATATAACTGGAACCCTAACCCAATGTGCTGCATCGGACTTAACATGTTATACCTATTGCGAACTTAGATGACTAGTCATGCATCCATGTGTTAAATTGCTGTGTTGTGACTCAGCAAACGTTGCTAGTGCTTGTACGCTAGCTACAATACACACTGACTGCACTCAGAAAGGGGGGCATGAGAAGTAATTGCTTTGGTGGCTCACATTTTTCACTGTTGAGTACCACAGGGTCCAAAAATGTGGTCAGTACATGGCGGCACGTAGCACAGGAGCTGTTGCGTGGCATATGCTGTCTGCATTTCCCAGTTAAATGCAGCACCGTGTTAGTTTTCTGCTGATAGGATGTTAGGGCGACCGTGTATTGAAATTACTCGTGTATTTGGCCTCCTTTGAATTACTGTGAGGTCTTGCGCATTACATTGCACGTAATGTTAGCAAGACTGAAGTATGAGTTTGAATAAATTGAAAGTCCGAATTAACCACACTAGATTCCACATATCAACACCCATATATTTTCTATTAAGGGTTTCTGGTGTTTAAATTCAAGACCAAATGATCCTGTACAGAGTGTGTACCACCATTTTGTATGCCTATCTGTTTAGGGAATGGGGGCTCGATTTCCGCTATAGCACAATCTAAACACGACAAAGGCGCTGGTCTTCAAAAATACAAACATGTACAGGGCTGGAGCATACATAATTGTTTTAACCTATGGGCTACAGTTTTCGATCATATTTGATGGACTTGCTGGCTTTTTACAAAACCCAAGAAACAAGACTTGACTTGAGGTATGCTTCAGTGAGAGATACAATCGCACATGTTGCTTTTTATTTTTCTGTACTGAGAATGTGGCACAAAGTGTCACTAGGTCTACCGCATGTGTGCACTATTTTCAACTAAAACATTTTGAAAACAGCTTCCATGCGGCATGAAAGTCCCCCTGATTGGTGCTCCAATGATCACTTTCAAATTGACTGTGGGGTGCACAAGTACGCATTACCAATGCGCTGAAGTTGACTCATGCTTGAGGTTGTGTGCATGTCAGAGAGGGAGAGGGGAACCTTTTTACTTTAAAGCCCAAAACGGTCTTTCTGAATATGGAGTATCTGCGGTTTCTTAGCGTACAACTAATAATGGGATGGCCTCTGCCAGAGTTTATGCTCCAGAATGTTGCCGATTGGTATCGCCTCAGTATGGGTCTACTGAGAAATTGACAAAAGCAAGAAAACCTGTGCTGTATATTTTGTGGCTAACTGTCATTTAGTGTCACCTAATGAAGATTTGTACAGTGAGGAAAATTTAACTGTACATCACGAAGTATTTAATTGGCAACATATTTCTCAATGTGGAGTTGTTTTCTTTTTAGTTAGCTAATTATAAGCTTGTTTTTTCACTCGTGATTTCCAGTTGAAGATTCTCTGAGGAAAGTAGAAACAAAGCGTAACCGGCCATGCATGGATGCCTCACAATACCTGAAAGGCAGGATTGTTATCATACTTTGATGCTTCCTTTTGAACTTACTCAGTTCCATATGCTTCTGGTCCTCCATATGATACTGTAACAACCAATGACCATCTCATGGTGATGAGACCAGTGGCTCTTATTATTTCCGGTATCTTTGAGTACGGAATGCAGCCTCAAGACTTTTATGTCGTGCTCAATGAAAAGCAATGTTTTTAATTGTAATTTTTCTGATGGCTTTGCATTGGATAACATTCATAAATAGTGATCAGCTGAGCCAACTGCCAGCAAATGAACAAGTCTTTTGTTGGAGCACGTCACAAGAACAAGTATAAGTAATTGTAATGCTAGTGATGTCCATCAACAATGATCAGAGTGCTCTCAGATATTTTAAAACTTAAAATTGAAAGTTGCGTTTAAAGCTATTGATTGTCTAGTTTTTTTTTCCATTCTTAGAAGATCTTTAAACCTTAGAGTTTCCACGTGGCCATGTTGTGTCAATCGTATATTGGAGGTTTATTGAGTGTGGTTATGCAAACCTGATTCCTTATCCTTTATTGCAACACCCGCAAAGCTGAGTCAAACTTCCCTCGCAAGGAACAGGTGATTTAGCACCCGCCACGTGCTTTTTTCCTTCTGGCTTGCCTCAACTTCTAGGTTGGCGGAAAACCTTACGTTGCTGGTGAGGCTAGAGCATCGCCACCTACTTCGAAGACATATTGCACTATCCGCCTACTTTAATGAAAATGCAGTTACAAGAATTTAACATGAATGTGAACTGTTGACTTTATGTGTATTTTACTTTCCTTTTCTGGGTTCATGTTAGGTCGGATCTATTAGTTGAACATTAAATATGAGGTCCAGCCTCGTAGCCTGAGCATCGTCCGTTTGCCCCATTGGGCTTTGTTTGTAGTTGATAGCCAGGCGCACCGTCTAACTACCGGCTTGGCTGAAGTACTTCTTTATTGTTTCCTTGGCCTGCGTGAGCAGGTGCTTCACCTACCTTCCGCAGGATTGGCCGAGCCTTTTACCTACACCTCACTACATGTACATGTCGATTGCTGTGAAATGTGACGTAGGGATGGGTGAAGCTTGGAGTAGGGGCCTTGTGCAGTATGTGGGGAAAAACACGACGTTGCCAAATGGTTTGTCCAAACAACTGCCATTGAATATGAGGCGATAGGTGTTGTTTCACAACTTTTCGACTGTCGGTTATTTGTTATTTTTACATTCTTCATGCAGATCTCACAGAAACGAGACACAAAAAGAGGTTGACACAGCCCTGTGTTGGTGCATTGACTATGTACCGGTTTTGTGTCTTTTTCCTGTGTTCTTTGCATGGAGGTTTCCCCAAAAGGGCATGCACGGATACAAGGGCAGCGCGAACAAGACGGGTAAGCAGCATAAATCCGCAGAGTCCCGTGTACATTCCCTAGTGTCGCCTGGAGGAATGCTGATTATGAGCTTGTTAGAATGAATAAAAGTGACAACAACCATGCATTTAACCCTAGGATGCCCTCTAATATATACCCATCCGAGAGCCCCCACCTGCTGCAAAGGGGCAGCCGCCGAACTATAATAATTGATTAATTTCTATCTGGTCTGTGCCCAACCTGGTGACATTGATGCTTTGTTTTTTTCCATAGGTGTCGGTTGGTGCGCAATCGTGATCAGGTGACTTGTACATTCAATGCAGGCTTGAAGCCATAGTTGCCTATTTAATGTTTTCTGCGTGTGGATTAGCCAAAAATGCAAAAACCTAAGGCGGCGTCACACGTGTGATGAAGACAGAAATTAGAGAAAGACTGTAAAATCTAAGGGGGAACTCATCATCATTAGCAACCAAGTGGAACTTAAAAGATTTGCCCGGAGCTTCATAATTTTATCTAATGGAACGAAAATTAGCGGCAAACGTCAGAACTTCGTCTAGTTAAATGGAACTAAGTAAAATAAATGAAAGCACTTTCCTTTGATCCCCGCAATAAAATTTATAGTGTGCGAACTGCATTCGTACGATTTAAAATTTCGGAAAGGTCCTTTAATGTCCTTGATGTTTTTTACTGTACCCTGCTTCTTGTGCTAGATTTGGAAAATTAAAAAAAGTTACCTGCACCTAATTCATACGCGCCGCACATCCCGAGACTGGCCGTTTGCCTTTTACTAGTTTGTAGATTATTTGTTGAATTATTTCTTTCAGCTCCCAGCTGCTGCCCACATATTGCCTTCACCTTTGGCTGAATCACGGGGGGTTGCTTCTGCCACTTCCCAAGTTCTATGGACGGCCATGTTCATTATAGTAGCACAGCTGTTTACAGGTGTGTATATACATCATTATCTCTGTTCTAGAAGAGTTGCCTCGGGGGAATACTAGGTAAGAGGGGAGATAATTTGTGGTGGCCAAAATCAGTCTTTTTGTCGGTCTAAAGCCTTTTACGCTGAAGGATATATCCACTCACATGCTCCGCCATTTTGTTTCAGATACGTTCTTTTTTTCATTTTGTGTGTGCTTTTGTGCTAGTGCCATGATATGAAGTTTTTTTCAATTTTTAACACTTATTTCTCTAGTATTTTGTATACGAAAATATATGGTTACAAGTGACATGAAAAGAAAACATGTGATATAAAACGGCACGAGAGCATGGCCAGGGGTGACTATTTTAAATATTTATACATAAAAATTCTCACTCATAAATATACTATAAAAAGTATCTCGTTTTCGGACAAAAAAATAGGAAAACTTGTGTCATGAAGGCATGTCTCGCAGTAGACCTTGAAAAGAAAGTAAGGTAACAAGTGGCATATCCCGAGATATTCAAAGCCCAGAAAATGGCCTGACAAAGATAATTAATAGTAACGGAAAAGCAAAAAAAAAATCACGCCATATCCACGGAATGAATGATGATAAGTGGGGCGAAGGTCGAGAGGGGGAGATCATCGGTAACCGTAAATCTCCCGTGAAAGTTCGCCCATTACATCAATTGGAAAGACGTACGACTGCGTACGTACATTGTACAAATCAACTTTTATTTTCGGAGTCAATGCTCCCAGGCCCAGACCTGGTGAAAGACCCCGCGCCATCGAGGACTACCCCGCACCTCCACCGCAATTTCTTACGTAGGATGGGACACAATGGTAAAGAAAGAACTTTTATTTAGGGCGAACTTGTGCCCGAACAAGACGAGAGGAAACGAGCAAAGGTCCTTGCATCTCGTTGGATCTCCGAGAACGACTGCCCCTGCGTTCGTGGCGTGATCTCTTGCGTGATCTCCCCCTCGCAGTGCACGTGCGCTCGCGCCTCCGTGGGCGAACACAGACAAGCTCGCGCTCCTGGTGCCGAGTTTGCGCTGCCGGTTGCAGCCGGTTCTTGCGTGTGCAACGCGGCCCACTTTTGCGACATCTCCGAAAGTATGCGGCGGTCACGTACCACGACACACAAGGGATGGACAGACCCATGACTTAAGGAGCTTCGCCCCTAAAACGTAAGATATGACGATGGTACAAATTACCACAAGCTGTATTTGGCAATTACTCATTCAGAGCCTACACCATGCGTAAAGCATGGCTGCATCGGTGGATAGCCTCCTTTGTCTTAAAGGAGATCACTGCCTGCCAAGCCTGCTCCATTGCCTCATGCAATTCTTCGTCAAATTCAGCTCCCTCTAGCACACCTGTGGTGAAGTTGATTTTATTAACGAGGGGATGCGAGACAGGTTTTACGCTCACAGAGCACTCAACCCCGTCGACCTGGTCCTTCCTGGGGGAGTGAAGCCCTAGGACGATAACACGGTCGCAAAGGATGGGATATTGCTCTTTCCCTCTTAGATATCTGATGCTCGAACAAGTTATATGCCATATTGTTCCAACGAAAGTCTGTTATTCATCCCAAAATTAGTGGGCGGTGTGGGATGCCAGTAAGACGTGCTGAGGCATCTCCGTTTTACCGCACAGGATGCATCTCGCGATGTAGGGCATAAAGAAGCTCCAAGACTCCTGCTGTGCCATATCTTGCAGCGCTTTGGCATGAAAAGGAAAGAAGAAATTGTTAGAAACGGTGGGCTCACACACGCTTCAATAAACTCGTGCCTGGCGTGCACTCGGAAGATTGCCGATACAGAACCGTGGAAGGACTTCGCCAAGAGGTCCTAGTGAAGCTTTCTTGGCTTAGCGGTGAGGAGATATTCCCTTAAAAACTGCTGCTCCAGTGTTATGAGCACAGTGGCAACCTCTTTGTAAAAACAATTACGACTCAGATTGTGGTTAGGGCCCTATGACAGGGTAAGCCAGTTGCTTAGCTGTGCGGAGCCAAGCCACTGTAAAGCCGTGCGAAGAGGAGCGCCCGGCTGGCCATAGAAGTACAAGAAGAGCTGTACGATCACCTTGAGCTCTACATTCACCAGGTGCACTCTTCCTTGTTCGATAGACTTCAGAACAGGTTTGAGTGGCACATGTGTTTGTACGTTGGACGCCAGAGGTAGGCATCGCATAACCCGTCAAGTTTGTTTATTGAGCTGGCGTCAATCGTAGTGAAGCGGGCTCCGTACCACATGGCAGTGCACGCGAGAAGATTGCAGATGTGAGCCCTTGAAAGAATGACGATGTGCCTCGTCCCCTATGGCGGCAGTTTCCTCTCGGCAGCCGCAACCATCCGGAATAGTGGCTAAACGTGTACTGGACGAAAAGCACTGGTGACATCGGGCAGCCCTGATGCACTTATCTGTGCACTGAAATTGGGACGCCAGGCCTACCGTTTAAGACAGGGCTTATGTTGTTGTAACAGGTCTCCATCTATTCGAGCATTACGCCCCCAATTTCCAAGTTACCCAGAAGCGTAAGTACGTAGGGGCCGTTTGCTTGGTAAAAAGCTTTCCATAGGTCCAGTTGTAGCGCTGCGTAAGATGTAACGCCTGGCTGTGCCGCATCGCCCCCGTTCCTCACCTGGTGTAAATTTTTATTGATACAGAGGCCTTCACACCCACAGGTCTCATGGTTCCCTACCACGCCTCCCAGTGCCGCCTCAAGTCACTTGGCCAGAATCTTTGCAAGTATATTTATTAAGCTAATATTAGCGTAATGCGGCAGACGTCATTCACATTTGGGGAGGCTTCTGTTAACACTTTTTTGGTATAAGAACCGTATGACTGCCCCGCATGAATGGCTCAAGGAGTTTCTTTTTCCATATGCATACAAAGACTAGCAAAGATGGAGCAAAATGGTTTACAGAAAGTTGAGTAAAACTCTGCAACGATTTCATCTGGGATTGGGGATTTGTTTAGTTGTACATTTTAAATCGTCTGTTCAATCTCAGAGGGTGTTGTGGGCATACTGGCATTTTTATTGTTTCCCTAATATTCCCCACACTTTGGGGTTGTGTTGCAGTATTTTTTCTGGGGCGGAATTAGGCTCTTTGTCAATGCTGAATGCTCGGGAGAAGTGTTCAGAAAAGGCAAAAGCTACTTCCGCACTCCTGGGTGCAATAACGCCATTGTGTTCAAACTCCATAATGTTTTTTGAGAACCACGTTCCCTGTCGAAGGTTTGAAAGAGTTTTGACGGTTGAGCCTCATGCTCAATCTGCATTTCCCTTCTGCAGACCAGTGTTTCCCAGTAGCGTCGCTCTAGCTCATTCCTTATTAGTTGTTTTACAAATTGAATCTCCTTTTGCAATTCTGGTCGTTCCCTGGAGGTCGTTGGACCTCCATGAGCCCGCGAAGGGTTCCTAAAAGGCTGCCGTTCTTGCCTCTATCTTCTGCGGCTTCCATTGTGCCATTGTGTATTGCTTCATGTTTCATCTTTTTCCTAAGCTGTTCCCAGGCAGGGGTGTCTAGAGCTCCTAATTTGAGATTTTCTAATTCTGTGGTAATATTTTCGATAAACAAAGTATATTTATCACGATGGCATTCATTATCGAAACGTTTACATCGCTTTAGATTAGCCAAAGCGTGGCTGAGTTGGACGTCCGAAGTAACGAGCCGGAAAAAGGGACTGGGGAGACCTGGTAGCCGGCCACCTGTGACAAAAAATCCACAGGAATATAAACATGGCCTAAGTGGGCCTACAACGAGCCGCGCCAACTCGTATAGTCCACTGTATTCAATTCCTGCTTTATTCAGCATCCACCAAGATGCAGATTTGTATTGCGAATGTAAAAATTTGCGCCATGGGTCCGCCGAGCCTCACGTGTGACCCCGGTCCCCTGCAATTAGGATGCAGGTAGAGTCACCCCCAGTAAACACATTTCCGGGGCATGGCAGGAGAGAGTGGAGTACATCAAGCAACTCAGCCCGTGGGGGGAATCATTGGGGGCGTAAGTGCTTAGGAAACAGGTAAGCTCCTTCCCCATGATCGCATCGACCATGCGAAAGTGGCCACATCTCGCCAGTTTGCAGTTGATATATTTTTACAAGTTCTTTCGTTTTATGAGACTGGCCGACTCCCCCCCCCCTTGGACGCCTGCCACAGTAGAAAAACACCAATATTTGTTTTCGAAGAACCGCAAGATGTTCTTTCCTTGTGCCAGATTTGCGACGTTGTTTTCGCTTAGAAAGGTGACATCGATATTGCCGCGAACAATGTACGGGGTTGTTTATTTATTGTTTGGTTTTTAATGCCTGGCCGTGCCCGGCTCTGTTATCTGTGTGCCATGCGAAGGGCGTGTTTCATTCTTTATTTTTATGCCGCACGGGCTATCCCATTCAGATAAGCAAAGTGTTTCGCCCTAACGCCGCTAGCCCAGAATAATCTTCTGTGATCTACAATGTTCTGTATGTGAATCGACGGTTCCAGAAACTCTAGCGCCGAAAGATAAAAGCCTGCACAGCACACGCCGCGGCATTCGATTCTGCGACGCTCGCCGACGCAAGTCACTTTGCTGACCGCTGCTTCGCCGCATCTGTATTCTTTTGAGTTGTTAAGGGAGCACAAGTTCGCTCCAATAAACTTGTTTCTCCTTCAAGACAACTGCGTCGTCCTTGTCTTCATGACATCTGGTGGAGGTGCGGGGTACTCACCCTTTATGCTCCCTACGACATCTGTAAGCCGCCAAGCCAGTCCAACCAGAGAAAGCCGCCGACTGCAAGGATTGCTACCCGAGTTCGGTCTTATGCCAGAAGGGCCCAAGAGAATAAACGCTGCAACCAACACCATGGTGCAAGAAACAACACGTCGCCAATCGTCCTGCAGCAGCCCCGGGAACCGCCATCGTTCCGAGGAGCCCCCGCTGAAGACCCCGAGGAATGGTTGGAGAAGCTGGATCGCGTGCGGTCCTTCAACAGGTGGGACGATGAAGAAACCTTCCGGCATGTTTTCTTTTGCAAGGATGCAGCTCGAACTTGGTTCGAGAACCACGAAAGCGCCTTGATCGACTGGACGCAATTTAAAAGCGAGTTTCTAGGACCTTCAGGACCATGGTGAGAAAAGAACGAGCTGCGCTTTTACTGGAAACTCGAACGAAACACCCGAACGAAGGAGTCGTAATCTTCGTTGAGGAACTGAAGCGACTAGTTCGTCGCGCGGACCCGGATATGACGGAAGAAAAAAAACAGAGGTTTCTGATGCGAGGAGTAAATCAAGAATTTTTTGCTTGCCTTGTCCGCAACAGCCCCAAATCGGTGGCCGAATTCGCATCCGAGGCGGCCGCCATGGAGAAGACGTTGAAAATGCGCATGAGGCAGTACGACCGTCCCATCAATGCGTTAGTTGCGGACACGATCGATGCCGGGGTTCTTAGCTCTGACACACTACGTGATACAATCCGCGCTATCGTCAGGGAAGAACTGCGGAAACTCTTCCCAACAACGCCGCAACCCCAGAGCGACGTGATTCGGGAAGAAATTCAACTCGCTTTGGGGACTTCTACGCCTCCCGAAGTACCACGTGAGCCGCAAGCTATGACCTACTCCGAGGCTGTTCAATGACCCCGCCCTGCTCCAACCCGTCTTCAAGAAGTCCCGGCGTACCACCGTCCACTATCGCCCACCCGACCCCGTGCACGCCAAAACCAGGCGCCGAGGAAGACGGACGTATGGCGAACCGCCGATAATCGTCCGCTGTGCTACCACTGCGGAGAGGCCGATCACACCTACCGTCGCTGCCCGCACAGGAGACTCGGACTGCGTAGTTTCTTCGTCGACTCCCCACGCTCCCGACCCGGCCAGCGCCCTCCTGAGATCGACGAATACCTGTCCAACACTAACCGATGCCCAGCCCGCTTCAACCGATCGCCATCGCCCTACCCATAGGAGTCGCCCACCCGCTTAGCAGTGCTGATTTCGCACGTGAAGGTCCACCAGCCCACGCGGGGGAAACTAAAAGCAGCAACTTCTGGAGGTAAAGTTGCACGATCGCGGAAAAATGAAAACCCTCCAACGATGCAACGACTCACGGATGACAGTGATTCATGACATGCCAACAAACTGACGACCCGACCTAACCCTGACGAGACTCCCGAACACGACGACAGCTACACGGCGCGACGCGTACCCGACCTGACCGAGACGTCCGCTGAGAAGACGACGACCACGACGACGCACAGTGCCCGACCGTCAACACACACAAGCCGAGATGCGACACCCCGACGAACCCGGAACTCGAGGAAGGCGGCATCCGACGTCAAGGTGTCCATCGACGGCTTTGACGTAGTCGCCCTCGTAGACACAGGAGCCGACTACTCATTAATGAGCGGACCATTTGCGCCTAAGCTGAAGAAAGGTATAACCAGATGGGGTGGTCCGCACATACGCAGAGCGGGAGGACACTTCGTGACGCCAAGTGGAATGTGTACATCCGGCGTCACCAAAAACGGTGAGACGTACCCTGCCACGTTCGTGATATTGCCTAACTGCTCCCGCGACGTAATTCTCGGAATGGACTTTGTGACGGACAACGGCGCAATAATTGATCTGCCGACAGAGTCGATAACGTTTTCCTCCGATCACTCCATGACGCCGGAACCGAACTCCGAAAACCGTGCAGCTGTAAGGATCGCCGATGATCATGTCACCCTGCCACCCCGCGCAAGTTTGATGATCACCGTCTACTGTAAAGGTGCTGCTCCTGACGTTGACGCTATCGTGGAGAATTACCAAAGGTTGCTTCTCAACCGCGGTGTGTCTGTCGCAAGAGGCATTGCGCGGTTTAAGCGACACCAATCCCACGTTTTGGTCACCAATTTCACTGAGGAGTACCAGCATTTAAACAAGGGCGCTTCAATTGCGTTCCTCGAAGAAACGCAACAAGCAAGTGACGTGATCGCGGTTGCGAATTTGAACCCGCACCCGAAGATACCTTCACGCTTCCGAATCCCTTCGACGTGAATCCGACGTTACCGCAAGCAGAACTAAACAAATTATTGGCTTTGCTGCGTAGCTACAGAGAGTGGTTTTTGTCAAACTCAAAACTACGTCAGACACCTCTAGCGAAGCACCGAATAATAACCGAAGATGGAGCCCGACCTACCCGACAGTCACCGTACCGCGTCTCGTCCCACGAGCGGGAAGCCATCCGGACTCAAGTCGACGACATGCTCAGCGACGACAATATACAGCCATCAAAAAGCCCCTGGGCTGCACCGGTTGTACTTATGAAGAAAAAAGACGGCACATTAAGGTTTTTCGTTGACTACCGGCGACTGAACAAAGTCACCAAAAATGACGTATACTTCTTCTTCTCATCGATGTACTTCTCATCGATGGATCTGAAGACCGGCTACTGGCAAATAGAGGTGGACGAGAGAGACCGAGAGAAGACCGCATTTATAACCCCGGACGGCCTATACGAGTTCAAGGTGATGCCGTTCGGGCTATGCACGGCGCCAGTAACGTTTCAACGAGTCATGGACACGGTGCTAGCTGGCCTGAAGTGGCACACCTGCCTCGTATACCTCGACGATGTTGTGGTATTGTCCCGGACTTTCGAAGAAAACCTTGCAAGGCTGCAGTCTGTACTCGAGGCCATCCGTACGTTGGGGTTAACGCTCAAGCCCGAAAAGTGCCGCTTTGCTTACGAGGAACTCAAGTTTTTGGAACACGTCGTCAACGCCGCAGAAGTCCTGCCTGACCCGGCGAAAATATCAGCCATAGTGAACTTCCCAAGACCAAAAAACAAAAAGAGCGTGCGAAGATTTCTCGGACTGTGCGCACACTACCGGCGCTTCGTCGCAGGCTTCGCACGCATCGCAGAGCCACTCACGCGCCTGACAAAAGATAGCACTCCTTTCGCCTGGGAAAACGCACATGAAAAAGCATTCTGAATGCTGAAACAACGCCTGCAAAACCCGCCCGTGCTCGCTCATTTCGACGAAAACGCCGAAACAGAAATGCACACGGACGCCAGCGATATAGGTTTGGGGGCCGTCTTCGTCCAAAAGCAAAGCGGTTGCGAAAAGTTAATCGCCTATGCAAGCCATGGTCTGTCGAAGGAGGAGAAAAACTACTCTGCCTCCGAAAAAGAGTGCCTGGCAATCATATGGGCCATTTCAAATTTTCGCCCATACGTGTATGGTAGACCATTCAAGGTTGTGACAGACCACCATGCGCTGTGTTGCCTTGCCAATTTGAAGGACCCCTCTGGCCGTCTTGGTCGGTGGAGTTTGCGCCTGCAAGAGTTCGACGTTACAATCGTCTACAAATCCGGCAGGAAACACTTCGACGCCAACTGCTTGTCCCGCGCCCCTTTCGACCCACCACCACAAGACTCCGATGAAGACAGCGCGTTCTTCGGAGTTGTTACGGAGAGTGACCTTGCCGCCCAGCAGCCTGCCGACCCCGACTTGCGCGTAATGATCGACTACCTCCAAGGACGAAACGTCGCCGTGCCTAGAGCGTAAAAGCGAAACTTACCAGCATTCAGCCTCAAAAACTCCGTCCTCGTGAAAAAGAATTTCAGCCACGGAACGAGAACGAATTATCTACTTGTCATCCCCGCAGACCTTCGTGATGACATTTTGGAAGCGTCCCACGACGACCCGGCTTCCGGACATCTCGGCACAGCTCGCACAATTGGAAAAATCAAGATGAAGTACTACTGGCCCCGCCTTGCATCCGACGTTACCCACTACGTCCGAAGCTGCCGTGACTGCCAGCGACGAAAAACGCCACCGATGAGACCCCCCCGACTTCTCCAGCCCATCGGAATCCCATCTAGGCCCTTCCAACAGACTGGAATGGACCTTCTAGGCCCGTTCCCTACGTCACGATCAGAGAACAAGTGGATTGTCGTAGCGACAGACGACATGACGCGCTACGCAGAGACCGCCGCTCTTCCTAGGGGGACTGCACAAGAAGTCGCAAAGTTCTTCATAAGCCAAGTTGTGCTGCGACATGGAGCCCCAGAAGTCCTAATCACAGACCGCGGAACGGTCTTTAAAGCGGAGCTCATGCAAGGGATATCACGTTACAGCAACACGGATCACCGAAGAACAACGGCGTACCACCACCAAACTCACGGACTAATGGAACGCCTGAACAAGACAATCGCGCATATGCTGTGAATTTACGTCGACATTGAACATAAGACTTGGTACGAAGTGCTGCCGTATGTCACAATTGCGTACAACACGGCTATCCAGGAAACTACGCAGATGAAGCCGTTCGAGCTTGTCTACGGAAGATGGCCGACTACGATGCTCGACGCGATGCTTCCGCACGTAGAAGACGAGGAACTCAACGCCGACGTCCAAGGATACCTTCCGAGTGCGGAGGAGGCCCGCCAGCTGGCTCGAGTTCGTACAACGGACTAGCAGCTGGTGGACGCCGGGCGCTACAACCTCCGACGCCCAGATGCCGAGTACCACCCTGGGGATCGTGTGTGGGTTTGGACTCCGATCCGTCGACGTGGACTAAGCGAGAAGCTTCTGCGACGGAATTTCGAGCCCTACGAGATTCTACGGCGTGTCGGCCAACGTACCTACGAGGTGATCCCCGATGGTGATTCCAGAACATCACGACGACGCACGCGGCCCGAAGTCGTCCATGTGGTTCGCTCGAAACCTTACTATGCAAGATGACGGACTTTTTTTTGTTGTTTGTTCGGACTGCGCTTCATATCGGACTGTCCTTTATCGGGTCGATGCACTCTTAGAGGGGGGGTAATGCCACGAACCATGTATGGGTTTGTTTATTGTTTGTTTTTACTGCCGGGCCACGCCCGGCTGTGTTATCTGCGTTCCACACGAAGCGCGTCTTCAATTCTTTACTTTTATGCCGCACGGGCTATCATATTCAGATAAGCTGACTGTTTCGCCCTAACGTCACTAGCCCAGAACAATCTTCTGTGATCTGCAATGTTCTGGATGTGAATGAACGGTTCCAGAAACTCTTGCGCCGAAGGATAAAAGCCTGCAAAGAGCAGGCGCCGCGGCTTTCGATCTCCGACGCTCGCTTGAGTACGTCACTTTACTGACTGCTGCTTCGCCGCCCGTGTATTATTTGAGTTGTGAGGGGAGCACACGTTCGCTCCAATAAACGTGTTTTCCTTCAAGATAACTGCGTCGTCTCTGGCTTCGTGACAATATTAATGCATACAAGTTCATCTCACCATCATATAACGTACACTAGACATGGATCAAACAAACTAATGCTTGTACCATAGACCGCAAAACAATGTAGAATAGACATATACATATCTCTGGCATGCATACTACTACAATATCCATAAGCTGTACCAGTAAGGTAACATCCCGTAGGCAGCATATCAATTTAACATTAGAGGTATATTCTACGTTATCCTCGTGTGATTTCGATTAGTTTTTTGTAGTTGTCGCAATGTTAAATATAAGTCATTTTGACTCAACGGCACGTCTTCTAGACATCTGCAATATCGATTGCTGATATCTCCTGGATATCTGCACCATGTAACATGGTTCGCTGGGTTACGAAATGTGTGCAGTGACGTTTTACCGTAAGAATGATAAAATTTGCTTTAAGAACCTTCTGACACTGAACACCTTCATGCCGATTCCGTCTTACAATTCAAAATCTATGTTTCAGAACAGGAAACAAATATTTGCTTTCAACCGACAGGTGAATGCGTAGGGTTTAATGCTGTACCATTTAACAGTAGTATATTGTTTGGAAAAGAATATATTGAAGTTCGGACGAAACGCTGGAGGGGTGTCTAGCAAAATCGTTACAAAGGAAGATGATTTCTTAGTTTGCTAAAATCCTGATCGCCATAACGACAAGGTGACTGACATGTTAAAAGTGCTTATCTGT
The DNA here is from genome assembly GCA_013339765.2 of Haemaphysalis longicornis. Taxonomy (NCBI): domain Eukaryota; kingdom Metazoa; phylum Arthropoda; class Arachnida; order Ixodida; family Ixodidae; genus Haemaphysalis; species Haemaphysalis longicornis. Next base: position 53,101 of record JABSTR010000163.1, read on the forward strand.
TTGCATCTGCAGAGCGTATCTACGAAAACAATATTTACTGTTTTTTTAATAACAGGTATTTAGGTAAAAAACACATGTATGCTCTTTCTTCTTCCCGTTCTAGATCTTTGATTGCTTTAACGACAAGATTGGTAAAATGCAGATTGTTTTTTTGTCTCTGGTCAGCCATCACAAAATCATCTTCTAAAGAATCTCTATGTTTTCAATGCAACCGGACAATATATATATGGCCGGGTTCGAACATCCGGTAATGCGGAAGACAACTTAAAATTTATAAAATATGCAAAGTCGGGTTTTGGGGGGAAGCTCTAGAACAGGATACAGCAAATAAAAACAGCCTAGGTTTCATTCGTACACAAGATGTTCCATATAATCAAAATGCTGATGAACGGTATGACATTACTTGTTTTCTCCGCCACGTGCCGAAAACACAGTGTTGAAGCGTCCGGGTCGTGGTGAAATTAATAAGCGTGCCAAAGTGAAGAGATTCAAGCTCTTGTATTTACCCTATCATAATGCGTTAATGATAACCTTATATACTTGCATTCACTACATACACGCAAAATAAAAAAAACACCTTTGTAATAACGACCGGTACTACTTTTCTTCCTTTCCCCCCTCCATCAGACACGAAACATTATCATATCACACCATAACTGAACAAACACTAAACAAATTTACGGTTCTTGCTGAAATGGCCGTCTTGTCTTGATAACAGGGTTGCCATGTTACGCTATTATTGATCGTAGATGTCTTATTTAAGTAGCTTTTTGAGCTACAGCTACATTTTCTTCACGATTTACATAATTTGCGTTTCATTGCATGGTGCAATTTTTCTGCTGCTGCAAACGGTGTAGCGAGTGTCAACATTCGCTATACTACCTCGTTAACTATTTTATAAAAAGTCGGACATGTATTCTCTGACGGTGCCTGCGGCTGTAAAAATCCCTGTACGAATTGACAGCATGAATAAATAAATAAATATTTAAATAAATAAAGTATTACCTCGTTACCTCGAAGAGGTAAAAACTAAAAAATATTTCGAGATAAGCGGATTTTAGAGATAAACAAAGTTGGGTGAACCGCCAGGAAATATCAAATTCTTTGCAATAGAGGCGCTACCGGTTACCAACTCCTCAACAGCAGCTTAGAATCTCTATTTTTCCTAAAAGTTTGAAAGAGAAACAAGAGGGGAGGGGTGGGGTCTCTTTTACAATGAAACATACTGCTGAGGAAGTCCTGCTGTAAGCAGCGCCCGTGAAGGCTGCTGCTTATCGATTGGCTTCGGATGTTTTGTTTTCTAAACAACTCCTATTAATTACCTCAGATGCTCGTATATCTTTATTTCATGTCATAAACGTTTAAACCTTTAAATCAAATGTTTAGTTTTGTTTAAAAACTTATAGCTGGTTCTAGCTGCAACAGGAGTTCTCAGCGGAACACCTGCGCTGCATTAAATTTTTTTCATCGCAAAACAGACCCGCCCTGTCTATTGTTTTTTTTTCCCGCAAGACACCTCTATCTTCTAGTAGACTGTACCTCTGCTCATGTTTCTGCAGTCATATTACGTGCCTCATGGTTGCTTGACGAAGTTCATATGCCCTTAGGTTCAGACTTCATTTTAGGCGAAACATCTCCTTTGTGGTAGGCGCGGCTAAACAGGAGAAAATCGAGGGACTCAGGCGTGGCAGCATCCCGGGAATCTTGGGAAATGGCCGAGTCACCGAAATTTTGGTTTTATTCTCTGTCAAGATTCCCAGATTTCCGCAGTTTGGCCCGAAATTACTTCGGTAGAAACAGCAACAAATACATTGAAAGTATAGAAAATGGTTCGGTGTCGCGGAAAATTTCGACTCAGCCAATTTTCTGAAATATTCGAGTTCCAGATAACAAGGTATTACTGCAAAAATATTATCGGCAATAGGTACAACAAAATACAATGAATGCTATCAGTCAGTACAGAATAATTAGTACAGTAAGTGCAGAAAATCAGCACACAATAATTAAGCAACGCGGTCAAGAGAAGCGTACCATGCCCTTTGATGTTGTGACACCTGAATTATGTTTATAATACCGTTGACGTGTAAGCATACCGATGTAGGCCGAACTGGGTGGTAGATAAACCTATGTTTACAGGAACGCCAAAGAGCTTTTAGGAAAAACGAGAGCTAAAACACACCGTAACACTGTACACCATGTTAGTTTTCATTTATTTTTATGTACGTCAATTTCATAAAGAAATCAGGTCAAATCGACTATGAGTTGATAGAAGCCTTATGGTGTCGCACCAGGTACCAAGGGGATTTGGAGCCCTGTGGAGACAATTTATTGTACCGCGGCTGTGGAGCCTAGAAGGAAGAGTAGGGGTTTCGCGGGGAGCAGCTCCGGCAAGGCCGTGACGCAGTCACTCATGCCAGCAAAAATAAGTGCACGCATCGCGTGTTAGACGCCTCTCCGGTTGTCGGCGAAGGCTATACTGATTCATGTTCTTTTTCTTTTTGTTCGGAGCTTCTAGATTTGCATGCGCGGTTTATTCTGTGACCAACGTGGCTTTTCATGCCTAACCATTTCTTGGAAGACATGAGGAATCATGGCTAGATAATGGCTATTAAGAGGCGCCAAGTGCTTTGCTTTAGTGTGGAAGGGCGTCGGGTTACGTTTTTGTTTCAAAAGCAAGGGCCGGATGATGTCAACTGTTCCTGCGCCATTATGTTACGTGGCAAGGATGCGTATATTACGCAGCTATTGATAAGACAAAATAAGCTGAGAAGTGTTGGGCTAACCAGCATCGTGAGTCCGAGCCGAGCGTCGTTGTTCTCGCCCCCTTCCACCAGCGGCATCGCGACAATCGCTTGTTTGTCTCTAAGAGGCACTGTCCTGAAACATGACCCACTGCGGAAGAGGCACCATCTTGGTGGTGTCTAAGGAGAACCGGTCGGACGGAGCAGATGCGGCTTGAGACGGGTGACGTAGACAATACTCGTAGGCGGGACGGTTGAGGACGCGGCCCAAGCAAAGACCATAGGAGCAACTTCATACGCCACATCTGTCACGCGACGCAACACTTTCTACGGCCCAGAACAGGGCTGAAGCAGTGTATCGGAGATGCCAACACGGCGTGCCGTTGACCAGAGCAGAACGAAGGTGCCCGGAGGAACGTGTACCGTGGTGTGAAGTTCCTTGTACTATGCCTCTTGTGATACTTGCGAAGCAAGAAGGTGGTCGCGAACGGGTTGACAAGCTTGATGGGCCCGAGCGATAGCATCACGAGCGTATTCAGGCGCAAGGCAGGAAGGAGCGAATAAAAAAGTAAAGCTATTTCACGGCCAAAAAAAGATAAACTGGAGAGAATCTGAATGTGTCATGGCGGGAGGTGTTGAACGTGAAAGTGACGAATGGTAATGCGAGGTGGAAATCCCGGTCGTCCAAAGGCACGCACATAGACAGCATGTTAATCCGTGTTGGGATCAAGCGCTCGGTGTGGCCATTATTTTGCGGGTGACAGGTCGTGGCAAGGTTGTGTTTTCTCGAGCAGGGGCGGATGATGTTGTCGGTATATTTGGACAAGGAGGCTTTTCCATGGTTAGAAGCTGGCGGGGAGCAGCGTGGTGCAGAAGGACGTCGTACAGAACAAAGTCAGCAACGTCAGTTGCGTAGCTGGTTGTAAAAGCGCGGGTGGCGGCTTACCACGTTGAGTAAGCTGTCGCAACGGCCAACCACTGGTTTACCGCCTACGGCCGAAGGAACGGTCCAAGTAACTATACGACCACCTGGAAGAACAGCTCATCGGTTATCTCGATGGGTTGAAGGTCTCCAGAAGGAAGTGTGGCGGGCTTTTTTTAAATGGGGAGCATTTCTTAGGCTCGCCTGGTCCTCCGTCGTTTGATGGCGGCGCCATCCACACGCTCACTGCGAATGCGCAACTCTCCTCCCTACACCCACAGCTCCGCGATACTACACTATAAAAAAAGAAATAGTTAGTGGCGCCCGGTTTCGATCCCACGACTCTCTGGCCACAACGGGAGGTACGCGGTGCTCTTCCCACTACGCTACCAATCCGGGACAGGAGCAAGTGCTACGAACGCGCCTTATGTCCTTGACTCATTCAAACTACGTCAAGAAGCTACTGATACAAAGAAGGCACGCGAAGCTGAACGTCAACGGAAATGACGAACTGAAAACATTAGAAGGGGATGCTTAATTTCCCATGGGAAAGCTGTGGCGGGAAGCGCCACGCACCTTGCAGCTCAACCAGCTCCGTCCGCAGCGCATCTGATGCTGATTGTGGCAGGATGCCCCTAAGGATTGGCCAACCAAAATAATCCATCACGAGATAGGTTCGCGCTCAACCACCGTCGTCATCTTCCCGTAGGGGAACCGCCGAAGAAGAAGAACGAGAAGACAAAGCTGCGAAGAGGAGGGTGTGTACATTGCTCTCAGCCGGTGCACCAATGTCAACAACCTTTACCTCACCAAAGCTGACGGAGACTACCGATTCTACCAAAGAGACAACATCGACAAGTACATGATGGACGAGTTTCGGCGCATCGAGAACCACCGCCTACTCACCGTAACACAACAGCACTTGTGTGCCTTTGCCACCGGTGTGGACCCGGACGCGGAATTACCTCTGGCGCTAGTAAAAACCAGATCACTCAACATAACGGCAACACAATCAAACCACACGGAACCACTTTTAACACGGGAAGATGGTGTAATTTTTGATGCTGGCATCTGTCACATGAGGCAATGTAGCGGCGTACAATTCAGTAGAGGCCTGGTCAGAAGAACCAATGCAGCACTCGATCATATTTTCTGGTTATTTGTAGGTAGCTAGCAGTGGGTATGTCCTGTATTTGGTAAAGCGCCGTCGAACGCAGGTGCCTGGGAACAACAAGGATGTGGTCCGGAACGTCAGAACAGAAGATACGATGATATAAAACGCCATTTTGGAGGGTGAAGCTCCGCAGGGAAGGGTCGGGTGATGAAGAGGTCAGGCGTAAATGAGTGAGCGGAGTGACGAGTCACGGCGCTGCTTGTCACCGCTGTGAAGAAATTCCAGTATAGCAAATACGCAAGCGACATCAGCCAGTGCGGTGGTCTCAGGGGGGTCAACTGGCTTGCCTAAAAGGCTGCCGTCGTCTTTACGTAAGCGACCCACTTATAGCCGATAGAAAACATATATTCATACAGACGTAACGCTTAGCGACCAAGCCATCCGGTCGGGTCTTTCATGTTGGTAAGCCAGCACAGCGCATGGTAATCTGTGAAAACTCTTAAGGGCCTGGCGTACAAGTAGGGGTGAAATTTTGCGAGAGTCCAGACAAAGACAAGACACTCGAGTATTTGAATAATTGCGCTATAACTAGGACAGAAAAGGGCCGGCGTGCGCAATCACGCGGTTTTTACCGGCTTGCAATTGGTCCTACACGGCGCCTATCCCGTTGCTGCTTGCGGCGGTACGCACTTCGGTGGGAGCAGAAGCGTCGAGTCGTTTAAAATTGGCGATGAGGTTAGAAGAGAAATCTGAATACCGAAGGTGAGCAGGACCCCCATAAAGGTCGTGGGTCTCATCAAAACGTCTGTAAGAGCACGAGTGATGTGGGCAAAACTTTCTATAAAACGGCAGAAATTGGAGCAAAATCAGAGAAAGCTTCGGACATCATGAGTCGAGCATGGCATGGGAAAATCAGTCACAGCTCAAACTTTTCCGGGGTCAGGCTGAACTCCAGAGGTATCGACAAGGTGCCCTAGAATTTTCATCCTGGGGTGGCGAAAGCGACTCTTCTTTGAAATTAGTTGAAGACCAGCGCGTCAAAATGAAAACAGCGCGTCAGAAGGGCATGGTCTCTAATACGTTTTTGCGGTACGTGTTTCCAAAGCGCACAGTGTTGAAAGCGCCGTTACTTTTTGTACGACTTTAAGCGGGGAACAGAAGGGAGACCGGTCTGTTTGGCCGCAATTGTAACTTGTATAGGTCATAGTGAGATTGCGTGTCAATAGTACATCCAGAATAGCTGAGAAGACGTAGTCCCTGTTGGGAACAGCGGAGCTTCATGATAAGGAGATTTAGCTAACAGCCTTTGGTTGCACACAAATGTGTTCGATATTGCAAGAGCTCAGCTGGGGTGCGTCGAAAAAGGAAAAGAAAGGAAACTGGAGACGAGGCGTTCCTTGAGACACTCAATAAGAGTGGTATGTTCAGAGAGAAAATAAAAGCCCATTATGAGGTCTCGAGAACAGTGTTCGAGCAGGGTAAACTTAACAGCTGTTCCTTTGTCAGCGATGCGTATGCGAGTGGGGCACATCCCGATGACTGGAGGCGTACTGGCCTCGGCAACTCGAAATAACTCCCTATCGACACCTGGTGAGACCGGAATGAGAAAATGCTGGTGCCCTATGGGATCCTTCTCGTATGGGATATTACTGTAAGATGTGTTCTGTTATAGCTCGGTGGTGGTAAATTCATACATTTTTTGATTGACAATACTGATGTATAGTTTGTGTTCATTCTGTGTAATGTACTTTTTTGTTGTTTTTTTATTTGTGCTGTAACCGTAGCCCTGTAACGGCCTCCGGGCCAAAAGTATGCCTAAATACAATTTAAAAAAATAAATAAACAAACAACACGGTACGTAGGCGGCGTATGGACTTTGTCAAGACGGCGGTGAAGGCTCGAACTCAATGCTGAAATCTCGGAAGCGTTGTTAATCAAGGCGCGCACTGCAACTAAATCGACAAGCACGTCACGTAAATTGTGCGCTGTAGGGGCAAAGTCAGTAGAGCATTTACGGTTTTGGTCGCTGACGCAGCATCACTTCCTTGAGCTGGAAGGCTTAGTTTTCCGAAGTAGATTTATGGGTTGGGTCGTTGGCGCAGCATCACCTCTTTGAGCTGCATGACTTAGTTTTCGGAAGAGTTTTAGAGTAGTCGGCCATGGGGATGGACGGAAAGCTTGCGGTAATCGGGACTAGCCGCATTGGGATTACGGCGATAGGTTGAATGTGATGTTGTGACTGTTAGAGTTAGGCGGGGTGAGGTAGATACAGGAACAGAAGCCGTTTTGCCTCTCGCTGGAGTAGCAAAAGGCAGGTCGAAGACTGTAGTCGGTGTAGCTGTTCCAGGAGAACGAGATCCTACGGCTGCGATGCAGGATCTCGTACCCAGCAATTTAGCCGACTCCAGAGAAAAGAAAACAAATTATTTTATCGTCCGCGGTACGCCACCCCGTGGGGTTCCGGCGGGAGTGGTGTGGAGGAAAATAGTTGTTTTGGGGACCGGCCGAACTGAAGTCTTGTAGTAACGGAGAGCTAATCGCCGCAGAGGGTGAACAACCGGGTCAGTTATTTATTCATGGACAATTTCTTGAGTGACAAAAAAGGTGTGGAACTCCTTCCGGTCATGCGCCTTAGGCCCCGCAGTAGTACGGGCTAAAGCCTCCTGTTCTTGGCGCACAATTTTTAATATACCCGCCCACTGCGGAACAGAGACTTGTAAGCATCAAAGCAGGTCTGGTGGACTTGCATCTTCGCGCGATGTCGCTCCTGTGTGCGGAATTCTTGTGAAGCTGTGGGCTATACTGCGGTATTTGACCTCTTCGAATCGCCGATATGCCTTAATAATGGAGGCCACTGTGGCACAGCCATCACAAATAGGAAAGTGCGATGCATCATTCGCCTTGCCGTTAGTGATGGGGCCGACTTTATCGGACCCCCCCATGGTGCTGTCAGCTTTCGAACAAAGGGCCAAGACGTCATGTACATACGCCGAGTAAGATTCGGCCGACTTCTGGGCGCGTATTGCGAGCTCCTTTCGGGCAGAAAGTTGGTGAAAAAAGCGTGCGGGCAGCAAGATTGCGAAAATATCTCAAAATTCGCATTAAACACCTCTCAGCTGGTAAACTTGGTCTTGTGCGTCTCGCAACACTTACGCGCGGGACTATCCTCTTTCAGGTAGAAGGTCACATTCGCCAGCCTGATGCTTGGGTCTCCCTTGTGGTGATCGCTGACCCGCTGAAAGAAACAGAGGCTGTCGTAAACATCAATGTCGTCTGTCCCGGTGAAAATGCCAAGTACCCGGCGATTAGACACGACGGCGAGGGGTGCCTTCGACGTGGTCGCTCGAACGAAAAGCATATTTACACAAGGGATGGAGCGCCCACTCCGAAGCTCTGTAGTGGGCTTTAGCTTTAGCTCGTGTTTATTACATAACTGCTGCGCATCAGGGTTTTCCCGTTCTAGTGAACACTCGCTCGTTCTGTTTTTTTTTTGCTAACTGTACAAAAGGCGCCTTCTATGCTGCGAACACAAACAATACCGGAGACACTTCTAAGGCGCTATGCCTTAACGCACGAGTGGGAAACGAGGCTGCGCTAAAGAATATGGACAAAACATCCACACAGCTAGGCCACTGTGGCAAATCAGCATTGCGTCGCCAATAGAAGCAACGGGTGTAGGTCGCAGTGCGCGAGATATTTACGTTAGGTGGTGTTGCCATCCATATCAGACGCTGCCCGGTTAATGTCTTTCTTGTCTCAAAAAAACTCAGTTACAGTTGAGCGTTTTTCCTACATTCCCTTTTTGTTATGTCTTCGTCAATGTGCGCTGTTAACCCATTGAAAATCGCCTCGCCAAAAACAACCATTTTTGTTTAGGCGCGCTTCACCAGAGTTCGAAGTTCGGCTGGTTGGTACATAACAAAGCTCAAATGTTTATCTCTTTATCGCTCCATCCCGTCTGTAACGCTACCGCTTTCTTTAGAAGGCACGTTTCAAAAAACACCATCAACAACGTACAATACTGGCGAAACTAATAAAGCGTGCTTTTCATTAGTAATGACGTTGAGATGCCCGATACTCACGAGGGGAAGGCGATGAACAATGTCGCAACGGCAACGGTTTAAAAAGCGTTGCATCGGTGACAACCGTCGTCGCGCTTACGACTCGCTGAGCTCTTGCAGACAAATTTAATTAACAACACAATTCACACGGCTGCACACAGTCTTAATTCATTCACAGTAGTAACAGTAGGCATTTGAATAAAATTCGAAACTCTCCCGCTGCTACTCGCTTAAACTGAACTGCGCAGAACAAGCTTGAAAATTGCTCGTCGCTCCGAAGGTCATGACCATTGTATTGGATTGGCTCATATAATCTGTCATTATAGCACCATCGTTATTTTGCGGTCTCAAAACAACATATCAAACGATTACCTTTTCAAAGGTTCAAACTTTAGCGTTTATACACTTTTTGTGTATTTGATGTAGTTTTTATCTTACAACGGGAGGAATTCATGCCCCACTTTGGGCCTTGCGGACATAATGAAGCAGACGGCGCTCATGGCTCTGATACAAATAAAAGAACATTGCTGGCCGCGAACATCGAGCCTTAAATGAAATTCATTCTTTATAAAGAATTGTGCTGACTAAAATAAAATAAGGATGATGTTTCTGCGTAATTATTGTATTGCGTATTCTAGTAGCCCAACATACGCAAATGGCGCGAAATTCAAACAATAAAATAAAAAGCGCGTAGCTTGTATGTTCATTACTCAAGACATTAGGTGTGTATAAGTTTAAATAGAAAATATAACGCATAAAGGTAATTTCTTACTTAATACACCAATACTACGCACGTTCATTTCCTATCCCAGCTGCTTATTAGGTCTCGCGAACGATCCCGACTAGAGAACACGGTTTTTCTTTCCAGGAAAGTGCGCTAGCTTCATTGTCGGCTTCTTTTGCTTTTAGAATTTTTAAAACACACGTGTATGATGCTTAAGAGTGTAGTATTTTTCTACGACTATTAAGGCGCAAAAAAAAACAAAAGGTGTCAGATTTTGGTGAAACACACATGGAAACTCCTATTTTTTGTGGCACCATAGACTTTTCCTAAGCCATGTGAAATAGGTAAGCCCAAAGAAGGGAGTGGATGGCTTCTTGACATCACTTACCATAAAATGTTTGCTTCAAACTCTTTAATAAGTGACCACTCCAGTTTTTGTCGCAAAATATTTTAATATTGGAAATCAAGCTGAACAGTGGTGAAAAGTTAGAAAACTTTAGCACTCACACGGAACAATTTCAAGAACAATGAGCTTCCGAAAGTTCTGGTAATAATTTCAATGATTCAGAAGTAGGATAGTAAAGCTGAGGAATAAAATAAACTCCAACAAATCATAAATGCTCTGAAGTTGGAAAACCCTAATATAACTGCCAACCTTGAAGGTCTTCTAATTTTTAAATTCAGTGATGCCTATTTCAAACAGGGTATTTCACCTGCCTTCGAGCCCGTATGTTCGTCTGGGTGTTGCTAGAATTGCTTTCTTAACATGGCAAAGCGTTTTTACAGAAAAGCTGTGATTGACATTAAAAATGCGTTTTGATATTTTTTACTAAAATTTCGCATCTTTTCACTACCGGGCTGTTTATTTGGCTCTTGATTCAAAGAGAATTATTTACCAACAAAATGCCGCGCGCACGTAAGCGTGCATATCATGAAGACCACACAACATCATACAGGCTTTTGTGGGCTTCCGCCACTAGAGGTTCACAAAAAAGAAAATAGTGAGCGCAGAAAATACAAGCGCATGTGAGCGCGAATCACCTGAGGAGCGTCCGGCATCATCCAGGCTTCCGCATGGGCTTACGCCACGTGAGCGGCACTCAAGAAGAAATAAAATGACCGAGTTCACGTGAGCGCGCGCCTCCGTACGAGCACCCGGCATTATCCAACTTGCCCTTCTAGAACCCTCTGCCCAGCGTTTGTGACGTTATTTCTCGCGTGCTGTTCAACTGGCCAGTTCACATACGTTCACGCCGGATGTGGCCAGCACCGAACAGCTCGCGCTGCAGACGCCGAGTTCTCGAACCCGGTGGCCGCGGTTTTGCGCACGTCCTACAGGGTCCACCTTGTTAAATATGTTTAAGCCAACGGACGAAAGGATCTTGGCTGGGCCCTCATGAAGAGGTGTCATGATCAAGTCAGGAAATACATGTCAGGGGCAACAGCGGGTTCTCCGACGAAGGCAGACAGAGAGAGAGACAAATCACTTTATTTTTCCAGCAAGTTGGTTAGGAATGCGTGGTGGCTTCCGGCCAAAGTCTGGTGGCGGCAGTGGTGGATCGGTCAACCAGAAGTAGCTGCGACCGCGGTTGCGATCAGCAGAGCGCGTCCTCCCAGTCCTCAACGCTGGAGATGGGGTGGAATTGTTTGAGAGGACAGGCCCTCATGCCGTGGCCTAGTGCATCCAGGGAGTCACAGAGAGGACAGTTGTGTGCAGGGAACTCATAAGAGTAGGTCTTGTGGAGGAGGGATCGACGGGCGAGGTAGTTGGTCTGAAGGAGTAGCCATAGCGCTTCTGAACGTTGGTGAGGGATGTGTGGGAAGTAGGAACGTGGCGTTAGAGGCGATGATGCTCCCTGTCTTCTTGGTACGAGAGCACACGATCGCGTGCCGACCGAGGACGGTGTTAGCGAGCAGCGTGAGCCCAGCACGGCTGTATAGTTCCCATGCTGCTTTGTGAACAGCCTCGTTGCCCCCCACACCACTGGGGCCAGGGGTCCAGACGATGTCGACTGGTTGAGCATGGGGATTTTGAAGAATCTTGAGTGCCGTAGCCGAAACGCTACCCCGAATGAAGTTTCCAATGGCCGTCTTCGAATAAGTGATTATAATGTGTGGTGGCAGTCTGGTGATGCGGGCCAGGGCTATTGCTGCCTTTTCCGCCGTTGCGGGGTAAGATGTCCGTACGTTGAGAAAAGTGACCGGGGGAGAGCTCGCCAGCTGTCCTGTTCGTCCAGCCTTTTACCATCGGTACAAGCTGGGGAAATTGTTGGGTTAACATATGTGGCTGAACACTGTTACCAGCGATTTGTGAGGTCAGCATTTGTGTAGAACGACCAAGTAAAATGGTGGTGTCAATAAATAAAAACTCCTATGAGCATGAAACTTTGTTTAGGCATATGTTCAGTCTAATTTATTTATTATGTCCTTCGGATTTATATTTCCGTAAAAGCAATATTGATGGATTACAAAACTCGCACAAAACCGCTCGGAGCAAAACCCAGACAAAACACACACAAAAAAATTGGGCCCATCTCCCCGTGATGAAGACTCGAGTAAATGCGTCGCATAGGGGGTGGGTGTATTGCGTTAACGTTTAGTGTTTGGGGAGTTGGTGGTAGTGAATGCGTTGTATCAGCAGCTTCTTGACGTAGTTTGAATGAGTCAAGTGTATAAGGCGCGTTCGTAGCCTCCCATTCTGTGTCGGCTTTGTGGCGCAGTGGGTACAGCTCCGTGTATATTGCGTTTCGCCCGCAGGGTCGAGGGATCGAAACCAGGCGCCGGATAGTATTTTTTTTACATAGAGTAGGGGGATGGGTGCGGACAACGACGGTGCGCACTACGACGGACGTCAACGCGGGTGACATCGTGAGTTACTGAAATGCTCTGCATGTAAAACCCCTCTGTAACTTCAAAACAGTACACCTGCGTAGAGTTTGAAAATATAGTATAGCAGATATAGTTAGTATAAATGGGTCTGCAATAGACTTGTACGACGTAAAAGCTGACATACCAGCAACATCTGAAAAACGTCAACAACATATGTCTAAATATCGTCCACCAATGAAGCAGCAGCCAAATCGAGAGAACGTCTTAAGCAAAGTTGAAAGAACGTCCGGATATAAGGTACCAGCAACATTATCTTTACAACTGAAATTTTTCATTAAAATATTGCACGTTGTACAAATGTGTAATAGATATACTGCTGGGACATAGACGTTCAGATCTTTTTGGGACATCGAAGAGATGTTAGTGATTTTCTGGGTGCCTTCACAGGCGGCGGCAGTGAATCGCAGGGAAACATCCCATTACGAACACCCAGGGACCGAGGCGATTAGTCCCCGGGAGGCGGGCTGTTCATGAAAGAAGCTGCACTGGGTCACTTTCGTTGATCTCCCGGTCTGCATCAGAGATGACACCCGTCATCGTTTCTTTCTCGAGCGCTAAGAAAGAACGTAGAGGGTTGTTTTCTAAGACTTTTATGACCTCCAACGTGTCCGTGATGCCATCAGTTATGAAATCAACTGTCAGCGCGTTCATTCGGGCATTGATCCGGATTTGTTTACCCTGCTCAGTCGCAATACGGCGAAAGAACTCAATGAGTCTCTGATGGTTGAGGACATTTGGGTTATCGGTCTTCTTGAGGGGTACATAACCAACAGTGATTACCCTCGGAACAGAGGTTCCGGCACCCATCGTCTTATTTGTCGTCGAGATCTTCAAAGGGCGCCGAGTAACGGCGGAGATTTCACTGTCCGAGTCCATTTCGTTAGTCATAAACCCTTCAGAGGATTCTTGCAGCCACTGAACTTCACGTCGTCGGCTCCGGGGGGCGGCCTCTTGTCACATCCAGAGGGTCTGGTTGAAGTGGCGGAACGTCATCTTCAACCTTTAAGTTATCATGTCAAGAACGCAGTTGGTAAGAAAGTTCAACATACGAAAAAAACGAGACAGCTCAAGAAACACGACTTTCCTTGTAATTCTTATTCCCACAGAGTGCCTAAAGGCATAAACGGTGATATGCTAAAACATCCCATCAGGAGGCGTTGCGATGGAAGCTCACGAAGGTGCCCGTAATACTTTTTTAAAAAGGCTGTACAACAATAAGCAAAGTTTTTGTGTTTTCACTTGTTTTCGCTGCTCATACATCTCTTCTTCTTGTAATACAAAATTGGGAAGATGGCATAGTTCCGGCTTTTGTCCATTTAAAGAGCCTCTGCTTAAAAAGGTGCATTCCCACAATTCCGGTTGGCCTGAAGGAAATACGTCTTCTATCGCGAGGTACGCTGACCCTTGAAAACAGTTCAAATTTTCAGCAAGCCTCGTGGTTAGGTTAGGCGACTTGGTGGCTGGGGGTTATTAAGCGCAGTTGGAATGTAGGCACAAAAGTGGGCGTTTTATTCATAACGTCCCAAGGGCCTTATATTCTACGGCGTGGTAGTGTTGCTGTGAGAACCGTCTATGTGTGGTCAGTAGGATTGCCGCTGCTGGAATGACCGCTAGCTGCACGCCGCCTCTGGCAAAGCTGCAACTCACCTTCTACGCACGATAGCATGGTTGTGACAAAAGAAGTGTGCAAATATTTTGTTGCCGTCTGTGAGCTTTTTTCTACGACGGCTGGCTTCCATATAGTGCTTTCTGCGTATTTGTTCAAGTAGTGAATATAGTGCAGAATGATCTAATAAAAACGCCTGCAGGCAATATTCCACTAGAGGCGTGGTGACGCCTTTCACATTTTTCTCTTGGATTTCTCCGTGGTGTAGATAGCTTACAAAAGTAATTTTCTAAAATTGTTTATATATTTAATTTTATGAAGGTTATCGCGTGCATATTGGATTTAAGTAGTTTTTTTTACAATTGGTGGCATTATTTCAATCAAATTCTATGGTATTACTCAACAGGACTGGAGTATGACGGGTCGCTGGCGGTCATACAACAAAAAGCTCCATTGCGCCCAGGAATCCAGTATTATTTTTATCAAGATCGGGCGTTCTATATAGATTGAAATTGGCCCCGTACAAGCACCACATCCGGATTTAATTCGAACCGGACTGACTCAATCGTTTTAAAGAAGCTCGTGTGGCAGGGGCATTAAAAAGTTCAGCTGCGCATGGCTATCTTGAGTTTCAACCTTAGCGTGAGTTCAGGTCCGCTGTTATATGCCACAACGGGACTCTTGTTTTTCATAAGTAATGTCTTTTGGCTTGAGGTCACTAGACTAGATTCCTCTTGTTTACTAGGAATTGATCTTACCATAGAATCGTGGAAAAAATAATATTCTAACTCAAACATATGAATCAAAACAGGCGAAATCCTAGGGAGGTTAATAATGCTGCGTCATTTCTATATAACAAAATTCAAAATTTCCCAAATTTTTATTGTATTCAAGCCACGCGTCATGTTAACTTGCATGGAAGGAATGTGCTTTATTGGCTCATAATTTGGTGTTCATGTTCTGTTGGTCTACGACTGTACATAGATATTTCCAGCAACGACAAAACAACCGATAGCGTGTGGAGCGTACACCGGTGAATTCGATTCGCCAACACTCTTCTGAGCACGTAATATCGCTCGGTGCGTCCGTACGTTTGTGTATTCGTGGTTGTTTTTCAGAGCGCAGATTTGTTCAAACAAATTTTATTCATTGTATCTCCCTGCGTTATTGTTGATATTATGACAATATCGCGGTTTTCCCTAAAAAACAAAATATAGTGCAGAAACTAGCATTTTTTCGGATTTTTCTCGCTGCGTGTAACTTTAGTACTTTGAACTTTTGCAGTAGAAAACTCTCCCCTTGACATAGCATTCACCGCAGTTGCCTCATTGGTAAGAGTGAACCGTGGATATTTATTACGACCAAAGTTTTTGTTGTAAAGGTCATACCGGTGCCACAGCAGGGTAGGTAAAACCTTGTCTTCCAAACACAGAGGACTGTGCTAAAACGACTGCCCTTGCAGCTGTTTTTTGTCTTCGTTTTTTTGCATTGAAGAGGCATAAAACCAACAGAAGAAAGTACAGGTGTCTAAACAGTAACGCTTTCACGCTGAATCTTATACGGGCCACGGTTTTTACTGGAACAGTTAAGATACACCGAAAAAAAGACTAGTTAATAATTTATCGAAATATATGTTAGGGCTACTCTGTATTGCGCTCAGCAAATGCAATTGCAATAACAATACCATTATTTCTACAAAAATGTACCAACACCAGTGGGTATATATATTGTTCACAATAAAGGCGGAAGCATTCTTAAACGAAGATTGTTCAGCAATTCATAAATTAAAAATTCACAGAGGTAAGAAAGTTCACTATGTTTTTTTGATGAGTGGGGATCTAGTAGACTTCGAGGCAAACTCTCACGCGAAGGCACTGCGAGCTTTGTTGTCGTCATCTTTATGGATTTACAAAATAACGGGGCA